>JAJJWW010017594.1:0-44869 GCA_023531295.1 Papaver armeniacum
TGTATTTCGTAAGCAAAACCATGAATCCAGCAGAGAGGAACTACACCAGGATCGAGCAACTAATATTAGCGTTGGTATTTGCAAACGAAGCTTGGACGTATTTCCAAACCCATAAGATTCGGGTGCTCACAAAGTCCTCCATAGAATCAAGTACTCGACAATGCGGCAGGTCGGGACGGATCTCTAAGTGGAGTGCCCAAATAAAACAGATTCGACATTTTTACGAAATGAGAATGTAGTAAAAAGCACAGGCAGTGGCCGACTTTTTGGCAGACTTCCCTCTCAGCGACGAAGATGAAGTAGAAGACATCCCCGGAATGGAGGAAGACCGAGAGGACCCGTCCGACCTACTCGAGACATGCAACCCGACACGATGGGAGGTTTTCGTGGATGGGTCATCCAATAAAGACGGATCAGGTCTAGGATTGGTCTTCACGACGCCAAAGGGCAAAAAGATGGTCCACTCCTTTAGGCTTGAATTTAAAGCGACTAACAATGTCACGGAATACGAAGCAGTAATACATGCCTTGCGTTTGATAGTGGAGATGGGAATCCAAGAGGTACGGCTTACAAGCGACTCTCAGCTAGTCGTCCGACAAATCAGCGGGCAGTACGCCATACATGACCCCTTACTACAGAAATATTGGGAACTCGCCCAATTCTATATCGGCCAGATACCGAGCATCAAGTTTCGGCATATATGTAGGAAGGACAATCGCCATTCGGACGCCCTAGCATACATTGCTTCCATGTTGACAGATGCAAGCGTCGAAGGCATCAAAGTTATGAGAGTCTTAATGCCCTCAGTACCTGAGACCATGGACATCGGCGCACATGTCGCAGCAACCACTACTGATCAGTATCGGGCCGATGATTGGAGGAAACCGATTCACGAATATCTCGAATCCGGAAAGTTGCCCAAGGGGCGACCCGAAATCAATAAAATTAAAAGCAAAGCGGCTGCGTACGAGCTTCGAGACGGCACTCTATACAGAAAGTCATACTTAGGACCATTACTAAGGTGCCTGAATAAAGAAGAAGGGCATACTATCCTCAACGAATTGCACTATGGGGCAGCGGGAAACCACATCTCAGGCCGTAGCCTAGCAACACGAGCTAAAACCATGGGATATTTATGGTCGTACATGAACGAGGACGCGAGGCATATGGCCCTCATCTGCGATGAATGCCAAAAATTTGGAAAGAAGATACATGCACCGGCGGTGACATTAAACTCGGTTATCAGTCCCTGAATGGGGGATCGATATCGTGGGACCATTGCATGTCGGATCGGGGCAGAGAAAGTACCTAATTGTGGCCACCGACTATTTCACTAAATGGGTAGAGGCCGCTCCATTGAAACACATACGGGATAAAGATGTTTTCCGATTCATCTGGGAACACATCATATGTCGTTTTGGAGTACCAGCAGCAATCGTCTCTGACAATGGGAAACAACTACAGGGCAAGAACATCGACTTGCTATTCAACACCTACAATATTCGAAAGAGCAAGTCTACACCCCTGTACCCCCAAAGCAATGGACAGGCCGAGATCACAAACAAGACCATCGCCGATAACATGAAGAAGAAGCTTGATGGGGAATATGGAGAATGGTGCGAAGAACTTTATAACGTTTTGTGGGCATACATGACAACTCGCATAGAGGCAACCGGATTATCGCCTTTCATGTTAACATACGAGACCGAAGCCATCCTTCCCACAGAAGCAATGATACCTACAACAAGAACCGAAGCATGGAGACGAAACATCTCAGCAGATCTTATCCTGGCTAAACTAGACGATCTAGAAGAAACAAGAGAGATGGCCCTGCAGAAAATGGAAAATTACCAACGAAGAATCCGGCGAGAGCACAACAAATGGGTTCGACCCAGAGAATTTCAACCAGGACAGTTGGTACTAAAGCATCTACCCAGTTATGAACGTGATAAAAAAGGCGGAAAATTAGCAGCACGATGGGGAGGACCCTACACCATTGTTGAGAAGGTCGGTGAAGGGGCATACAAGATACTAAAACCGGACGGAACACCTGAACCACGACCATGGAATGCTACGCGACTAAAACTATATCACCCATGAAAACAGGTATGATATATTGTCATTTATTTCCGTGAAATGCCACGCGGGGTTGGAAATATGGCAAGTGCGTCTAAATGGTCGTTTCGAACCCGGGGCGATGGCATTGTGCAAGTGCCGGGGCGACTTACACTAAGACGGACTATTCGAACTCGGGGCGACGGCAGTGTGCAAGTGCCGAGGTAGTCCTAAGGCCCTGGCGGTTGGAAACCAGTGGCCGATTATCGGGGCATGAGTACTCGACAATCGAGCAGTCAACATTGCTCCCCTCGCAAGTGGCCGAAATCACTTGCCCAAGAAAGTTAATCGATAACTTCTTGGGATATCGATCCCCTAGAAATTAGGAAGGACCAACTACCCCGCCACTAGATCTTGAAAGACGGTGATGAGATACCTCAATCGGGACATGGCATTGGGCCCGATGACCCTCCCCTGTTGAGTGTGTTTGTGAAAACGACATTTATGATTAACCAATCTACTCATGTTTATGCAGCATATACAACTTAGTCACAAAAATAAACCATACATTGTCGGAGTAACATAAGTAAGAACAGTAACATGCATAATAAGTGTCGGATAGCAAGAAAAACAACCAAAGCGCGACGCAGTGCCCCATTAAAAAGTGTACGAGAAATTAAAGGCGTTCGAACGGATTACAACCCATGGCAAAGGGTAAGACAAATGACGTGCTGACGCTACAAAAGACAATCTTACTCTTTAAAAGGAACTGCCCCGGAGGAATCGCCCTCTTAGCGCAAAGATCGGCTCGTTTCTTATCAAGCACCGCCTTTACACCAGCTTTGACCTTCGCAACAAGCTCATCACTAAACTTCGCCTTTTCAGCAGTGAGATCCTGTGTCAGCTGCATCGACGCCGCTTCGGCAGTGGCTACCCGCTCGAGTAGTTGAGACTCCTTCCCCTTCAATCGGGCATTCTCCTCTTCCAACGATGCCACCTTCCTCTGCTCGGCTGCCAAAACAACAAGAGCGATCGATTACACAATAACAAAACTAAGACAACAACAAGGAAAACACAATACAAGGCGCACCACCTTCCAATAAAGGGGTAACTACTCTAATGGTCTCTTCAGACTCAGACAAGTTACACTCGAGAGAAGACATCTTGAAAGAAAGTTCTAGATATCTTTGTTCGTTAAACTCATTAGAGGGGCAGTACTTCTTATGATCACTCCATTCGGCCCTCTGCCGGGAATGGGCTATCTGCAAACCTGATAATTGAGCACGAACCCACTCCAAGTCCTCAGAAACCTTCTTGGACTCCCTGAGCTTCTCAAGGGACTCTTGGCTACACCTCTCGGCAGCATTCTTCTCCCCCCAAGATCCGCAGGCGATCTGCGTGCAAGTCTCGAACCTGAAGCCTCATCCGACCACATTGACTTTCTAAGTTATCGGCCAACAGTGTTTTATCGGAAGCAATACCTTGGAACCGAGCTAAGCTCGCCCTAAGATTATCAATTTCCTCAGGAACATACTCAAAAGTCTCATAAAGATGCAGCTGGGTCTGCAGACCCTCAATCTCGGTCTCTAGACGATCGATTTTATCATCTTTGTTGACAATCCTTTGTTGTAAATTCGACACGTGATCCCGTTCTATATTAAGTTCTCTCTTCAACAAACGATACCTCGTAGCAGCATCGACCTCCGCACTAGAAGTTTCGGCTAGGAAGGCAGTACTAAACTCAGGATATTGGCACTACATAATCAATCATAAACACATAAGAGCTAAATAATTACCTTGGGTCTCGACTAGTCGTTTTTCCAGCCCCCGGGATCGCTCGCGCTCTTGCTGTAATAAGAGACGGAGATTCTCTCTCTCGGCAACCTCCCTACGCTGAAGGGCAGCGTTTAGCAACGAGCGGTTGACATCCTACAAACACCAACAGCGTTAGCAATGACCCTACAACTTGAATGCATGACCCGATCAACACAACTCACCAGCGAGTCGAAAAGTACTCTGATAGGCATCATCATACAACGAGACCGCCTTGATCTTCTCTTCATCCGACAACGAGGCAAAATCAGGAGAAATAAGAGCTCCAAGAGAATTACACATAGGGCCTGAGACGGTAAAGGAGGTGTTGCTCCCTGAATTAGGAACCACAGGAGAAATGGGCTCTAGAAACTCGCCCCCAGAAGCAGTGTTCTCCACTTCCCGAGTACCCGCGTCACCCCCACCAAACTTATCCGATTGCTTCGGCTCCTCTTCATCACCATCGGCTTCGTCCTCCCCATCAAAAAGATCATCATCATCATCCCCGTCAGACTCAAGATACACAACACCATCGGCAAGAACAACTCCTCTACCAGCTGACTGCTGGGGCACAGTTTTTTCTGGGACGAGTAAATCGCCCTTAGTCTCCTTGCCCTTAACACTAGGCTTCCCACCTACAAGGGTAGACGAAACATCAGAAGTTTTCTGAGGCGACTTCCTCATAAAATGCGATAAAGGAAGCCGATCCTCAAGATCCTCACCATCTCTCGCCGAAGCACCACCAGCATCATCGACCCTCAGCTTCTGCGCATGAGCCAATGTCAGAATCATTCAAGGCAACAAATAGGG
The DNA here is from genome assembly GCA_023531295.1 of Papaver armeniacum. Taxonomy (NCBI): domain Eukaryota; kingdom Viridiplantae; phylum Streptophyta; class Magnoliopsida; order Ranunculales; family Papaveraceae; genus Papaver; species Papaver armeniacum. The sequence goes on from JAJJWW010017594.1 coordinate 4,678, forward strand.
GCAGGTACATGTACTACAAAGAAGGAGTAATATATTTGTTACCTTCCCTGTTTCCTCCTTGGCCCCTGCACCAGAACCCCTAACCCGTTTGCGAGGAACGAGGGAATCAGAAGGAACGCTCGGGAGCTTGGACTGAAAACACACAGAAATTGAAACATCGCCCTATCAGTTACCCGAGCCGATCAAATAAATCTAAAGCCAAGAAACATACTCACCCGATCAACATTGACCACCCAGAAGGGATAAGGCTCGGACGGAGGAGGAAAATTGCCGCTCAGAAGGGGACCAGAGATAACCAGAGGAACTCGGTCCCAAGCCGCATCACTAGTATGACGGGCATGTTTGTTGGAACTCTTCCCCTCGGGATCCTCGTCCAACAAAAGCTTCTTGACACCCTCAGGAAGAGTTTTATGATGATGTGGGCTAGCAGCAAAACCAGCAAGGTCACCATTGGTAGCAGTCCCACTTCGATAGTTATCGGCAAAACTGGCAGGAGTATAGTCACTCGCCTGGGAAGGATCGTAGGTGGACCAGGTGGTAGGAGTACACTCGCCTCGACTGCGCCTCTCCCACTCGGATAAAATACGAAAGGTATTGTCGTTCCACTGAGCCAAGGCACGGGAAGGGCGAATCTTAGAAAGAACCTCGTACCAAAACGAACGGTTGGGATCGTACAAAGGAAAACGCAGCCCGAGCTCTAGCTGACCCCTGGTGACAATGGTCGCCTCGGCCGAGTGTGGAAACTTTAGAACATCATCCTTCTTTAAAAAGCCTTTTTGGCCCGACAAGAGTCTGACGTCATAACCATGAAGATCGAATTCATCTTTCAGCTGTCGGACAAACTGTTCATCCGACAAGTCTTTGGCAGTTCTCTTATCAGCCCTACATGAAAACGAAGAAGGATTATCAGAAAAGATAGAATCCAGAGCACGATAATCATGCCTAGAAGGGCTCTCCATAACAAACAAAGAATCAAGCGGCACACCGTCTTCATCAGAAAACACATAGCTCACGCACCTTTTTTCCACCATGGAAGGGGTTGAAGACGCCATGAAAGCTGGTAGACAGGAGGAGTAAAAGTACTACCGGAATCGGAAATTACAGCGGCAATGGAGACGGGGAAGACTCAGGACAGAGAAGGAAGGGGGAAGTAAATCTACGGAGAAGATAACTAATGGCAAGGAAAGAAGCAGAGGAGAACGGAGAGAGATGAGAAAAAATGGCTAAGGAAAAGTAAAGAGAGAATGAGGTTTAAGGATCAGACTTATAAACCTCACCTGTGGTAACCGACGAGGAAGGTAAACCGGTTACAGCAAATGGAGAAAGTGGGGAACAGCATGGCGCAGAACCCGGCATGACTGAGGACGTGGGAAGACGAGGCGGTTTCTTGCCCACGTGTCGACCACACGAGTGGAAGAAGGGGCATAAATGTAGGTGCAAATAATCCACAGAGCTAGGTGGAACCATCCTGGCCAAGGGCGCACCAAGAGAAACAAGTACTGAAAGCACTGAATCACCTCATCAGGACTGGGCGCGAGGAAAGAAGAACAAAGACATCTCGAGAAGTCGACATAAAGGAGAAAAGCTATGATGTGATGCTCATCGAGTTCGAGGACAATTAATGCACTGACAGGGTTGGTGAAGAGATAAGAGAAGCTCGGCCGAAGTGAGACTCGGTCAAGAATCTGAAGGGCGACACCGATCACCTCCACCAAACGAACGACATCGGGTGATGACACCGCTCGGCTAGATAATTCGGCCCGAGGAAAAGGAGAGATCGACCGAAGCACCAGCAAGTCGCCCGAGAAGAACATCCAGGAAGCTGTACCAGGCTCAACACTGTAATATCGATGTATCACCACCTGCAGCTATAAATAGAGACCGTGTGGGAAGGTAGAAGGGAGGATTTTTTAGGAGGAAAGAAAAGAAGTGAGAGAGCAGAGCTAAGTGTTTTGTGAGCGTTGTTGTGCATATTTGATCCTTGTAATCTCGTGTGGAGTAATAAGATCATCCTTTAACCCCCGTGGACGTAGGTAATCATGCCGAACCACGTACATCTTGTGTTCTTATATGTCTTTTGTTTATTTATTTCTTAGCATAGATCTTTGGATGTAGTAGTAGGATTTTCTACATCTACACCTTCCAAATGTGTCATATGATTGAGGCACAATAAGCATTCCACTCACTTTCAACATTATTCCAACCTGCTGGACTATTATACCAACCTAAAATCCAATCTCTTACCGAATTTATGAAGTGGCATGGCGGGAAAGGGTTTGCATTGCCGGCAAACCAAACACTCCGAGCAAGAGGGCATAAAATGAATAAATGTTCAATAGTTTCATCATAATGATTACAGAAAGTACAGCGGTTAGACAAGCTCGTATATTTAGATAGAATGGAAGTAAGAAGCGACATATTATGGAGACATTTGATGACAACCAATTTGACTCTTGGTGAGGTTTTAATTCCCTAGATTCTATCCCAGTTGATATTGCTATCATTAGTACTCGGCTTTATCAAAGAATATAGAGATTTAGTGCTAAAAGTCTTTGATTGATCCGGTTCCCATCTCGGAGAATCCGCCTTATCTGGTATAGGCCTAATAAGAGCAATGAGTCTAGAAATATTTAAAGGATAAATAGAGTTAATAAGGTCTCAATCTCATTCTATGTTTTCGTCCAAAAGCTCACTCACTAACTTCAACTGAGAAGAATGGACATTTGGCATAGTTCTGTAACCATGGATCCAATAGTCCTCCCAAATATTAATGGAAGATCCATTACCTAACTCCCAAATGAAATAAGACAGAATTTGATCGAGACCTTTTTGAATACATGTTTAGATCCATGCTCCTTTCTTATTTATTTTTGGATTCAGTGGGTGTCTAGAGTTTCTATATTACTTGGCTCTAAGGAGCTTAGCCCATGTGAAGTCAGGATTTGTGACTAAGTTTTAAGTCATCCACCCAATTGTGCTAAGTTGTTATCCTCTATGCCCCTAAATCCCAGTCCTCCTACATCTAAAGGTTTGCATAAAGCTACCATGCTTTTGGGTAGAAATTCTTCTTCTTGCTTTTCATCCTTCCCCACCAAAAATCTCTTTGGACAGAGTTTTTTTTTTGATAAAAGATCAACTCTTCATTAATAATTCAATGTTAAGTTTACAAAGAGTTTCAAGACATCAAGATAAAGTAATAGAGAAACACCATACAATACTAGTACATAACCAAGTATTCTAGCAAGAAAAGAGAAAGAACACCGGAAAAAGACTAGAAAAATGTATGTAAGAACCGATTGAATCGGAGGAGAAATGGTTTTCGGATCACAAGTCCACCATTTTTGTTGATTTTCTTCTTGAGAAAGAGATACTCCAAAATAGAAGTGATTTGCTTTGAGTCTTGAATATACCGATGAAGATTCCGGTCGCCGGAGTTCGTCAACGATGATCTTGAAACCTATGAACATTAACAAAGAACGACTATGAAAGTCGATAGAAGATGCTATAAAAGCATAGAAAGAACCACCATGAAGATGGAGACAACTTGCCACCGGCAAGGGGGAATAGATCCCAAAACTAAACCTAAAAAACATTAAAAACCTAGTTAATCTATGAAATAACTTGCTAAAACTAAAAAGAAAAGGTGGGTACTGCTCAGATCCACTCCAAAAGGAGTAGATCTGAGCAGTTAGAGGTTGCCGGAGTTTGGGTTTTGGTCGTCGGAAATCGCCTTGGAGAGAGGAGAAGAAGAAGAATAGAGAGGCTCTTTGGACAGAGTTAAGCAGGCAAGTGATAGTTTTCGGAAGCATATAACATCCCATTTGATAGATGGGCATAGATTCCAAAGTTGATTTGACAATGACCACTTTCGCTGCTTGGGAATGTGTCTTTCCTTTACAGTTCTGAAGCCTACCCCTAAGCCTTTTAATCATAAAGACAAAAACATTTTATTTTAGAGCTAGAAATGAACATAGGTGTTCCTAGATAGTTGCTTTCCATCCTAATTTTACTAACCCTAAGGATCTTTATTATTATTTTACCAAATTTATGTCCAAATGATCATTAAAGAAAATTCCAAACTTCTGGAAATTAATCATTTGTCCCGACCCATTATTAAAGACATTAGTGATTTCTAGAAGGTTCTTAGCTTCGACTATAGTGGCATTGGCAAGGATTAGACAGTCGTCATCGAATAAAAAATGAGAAATGTGAATGTTACTGTTCACGACCTTAATTTCGTAGATGCCATAACGATATTGTCTGTAATCCTTCTAAAGGGAAAGAAAGGCCGATTTGAATGGGGAGACGATTTTCGGAAGCATAGGCCTAAATTTGTTGGCAAGGATTTTGGAGATTATCTTGTAAGTAATGTTGCAAAGACTAATCGGCCTAAAGTCGCTAGGCGTAGAAGGATTATCGGTCTTGGGAATGAGAGCAAGGAAAGTTATGTTTATCTCCTTAAGGATGTGTCTAGAAATGTTAAACAATTTGAATAACATCTTGCCCAACAGTTGGCCATTGATGTTGAAAAAAAAAAAGATTAAAACCATTTGGTTCAGGGGATTTGTGTGATGCCATAGGCTTAACAACTTTATGGACTTGACAAGCGGTAGGGATGGAAAGAAGATCAGAATTTTTCCTCGCAGACATTACTGAGGAAAACTGATCAGTTATGGGTGAGGAGAGACCCTGGTAACATTCGAATGAGATGTTTCTGAGATGATCAATAAGAATGTTGGATATTTCGTGTTGGTTAGTTATGGTATTACCAAAATATCTGAGAATATCCACCTGTATTTAACGACCGTGTGATAAACACCTCCATCTTATTTTTTGGACGATTTATCCAGAATTACTCATGTTTTTCCTTATCTAACGACATAGACATGTATCTTCCAAATCGTATATGTATTTGTTAACAAAGATCCTCAATTTATTTGTCAATATAAACATTATATTTGCCGTATCTATACATATCTGTCTATACGCACGGATACCGCCAAATACTGGCGGTTGTCGAATATAAAATACATATAATCGTTAAGGCATGCTCAAGATTATTACTACTACTTTGTAGAAGAGACTGTTTTAGTTATAGCGGGTCATGTGATATGATTCTATTGCTACTTATGTAATTGGATTTTGACCATCTTTTTTTTTTGCCTAATTAGTCAATTTCGCGAGTATAGTTCTTGAATTCATGTGTATCATCTGAATCCGTCCGTACAATCCACATTTTTAGAACCTTGACTCAGTTTTGGGAATTTCTCTTTAGGAATTGCTCTTGTAAATCTTCTAACATAACAATTTTCTTTGGAAGATTCTCTTGAAAATATTATAGCAAAAGTTTAGTTCTCTTCATAAAGTGCTCCTCGACGATTAGGGTTTACACGTTCCGCGACCTAATTGATTCTCCCTCACAAGATCACCTATAAATAATCTAGAGATATCTTGATCTATCAAATTTAGGGTTTATGAAAAACACCTAGAAACATGTTCCGACCTAGAGACAAGTTTTGTAACTATCAAAGAAAATAGCTTCCTTGTGCTTAAGGATCCCTAAGTAAAGTCTTTTGGAATCTCACTCTTGTTTTTGAAGAACAAAGATGGGGAAAACAGTCTTATGCAACACATACACACAATTTTCCTAAGGATGGTTTATACAGTTACATGAAACCTCTATTTATAGTGAATGATCTAGGTAGGTTGCTTGGAAATAAAGCTACGTTGTCTATGAAAGAAAACACCAAGTACATGACTAAATAGGCCTTTAGTCACTTAATTCCGGTTTAGTTCGCGGTTTGTTGCCAAAAGTTCGTGTACAATTTCTTATTCACGAAATCAAACTTAGCCACACATATAAGTGTTGCTTTAATAAATCATTCATAACTTCTTTGTTATAACTCGGAATTTAATGACTCTTGGTTCGTTGGATTCGTATTTTTATTCACTACAACATGAGGACTTTGTAGGGAAAAAGGTCATTCTCACTAAAGTATTGGGATCAAATATCCTCGAGTGTATACATAAATGTATATTCACCGTCATAGAAATTGTTTCATAGAGTGAACACTTGTTTCGATAGATATAAAGGTAAAGTAAACAAGATAATCAAGTGTTTGTTACTAACCCTTAATGAAGTTCTCCGAGATGTTATCGTGTAGTCTCCAATCTCCATTCTTCAAGGATAGCTTTGATTTTATACTTTACTTTTTAAACCAATCTAGTCTGAAACTGACTTTAGTAGACCAAATCAAGAATGCAATTTAGCATCTAAAATTTGACAACTGACTTGACATACCAACGCCAGTAGGTTCAACCAATCAGTGCTCTAACAAACATCACTTAATTTTAGTCTTTGAGCATCACTTGTTGATACCAAAGTAACGTAAACTTATTTTTGAAAGATAAATGTTTTTTTATCATTTTGAGTAGATTAGAGATTTTTCGTATTACTTTATGTATTCGAAGTTTCTGCTCCTCATAAGTCGTAATAAATTTGTGGAGAAGTTTTAAGTGGAGTTGTAAGCGGATTTGATGAAGAAATGAGGTTGCAGCTGTTGGAACTCGATGAATTCATTTTTATTTTTTTTGTTGTGGTTGTTGTAAGATTCATTTTCTCCCAAAAGATATTGTAGCAAATATATTACCACAACACTCTTCTAGATGTGTGCTTGATTGATGATGATGTTACACTTCTAACAGCTACTTGATGATTCAACGTTTGAATAACTTCAATGCTCCAAGGTCTGTTGTAAGGTGAATGTGGGGGGATGTACCTTCATGGATACTCCAATGCCTCAATGAATAAGATGCGTATGCAGATTTCATAAGGAGAAAAGTATTATGGCGGGTTTGTTTGCAGAATTCACGATTTCGAGGATTTACAATTCCATGGGATTACAAATTTTGGGATACATGTAAATCCCTCGTGTATTTGGTAACTCATTTAAATTTCCTAGGATTCATAGAATTATCTTGTTTTAAAGTCCATATATTGTTTTGTATCGCCCTCAAAATCTTAAAATTGTATATATATGAGATTTAAAGTAAAAAAAAAAAAAAAGTGGGTTCATAAATCCCTTGATAAGTTTCCCAGCAAATCTTGGGGTTGGGGGGTGTCGGACTCCGTAGGGAGGATTTGCTGGAAAACTGATTCCCAGGGGAAACGTGACTCCATGGATTTGGGCAACCAAACATACCGAAGGAAACGTAATTCCACCAAATCCCATGAACCTATAAATCCCACCTTTAGAATTCCTCGTCCAAACCCACCATTAGAGAATATGTAAATTTTCAGTTGGAATTCCTCCTCTATTTATAGATTGTAGAGTATATTATACATTCCAGGATTCATCTGGGTTTATCCTGGCTATATACCTGTACCAATTGTTCACCAGCTAATATTGTCTTCTGACCAATTGGGTTTAATATTATGTATCCTAATATTAATGTATTTGGACTGACAGCTAACAATGTTTATCTATCTTTTTAAGATAATTAGGTTTTGACTATGCTGGACTATAATATATCCAGTAGGATTTGTTCTTTTCTTTAAGTTTGAAGTGTACCTGGCTTAGTTTTCGTCCATGTTCCAGTAGATACATTGCATTTGTTTACTTTTTCTAAGGAAACTACAAGACAGGGTTAATAATCTTTGATGGACTTAGACTTCAACCTAGGGGCCTGGTTATCTGTTTTTCCTTAATTCAACCATTATTAACTAGGGTAAAGAGTTGTTTATCCACTTCCCATACAATAAACTATACAACAAACAAATTTTTCTGTAACACAGCACGTGCATCGCTTATCAGGAAAACATTGAAAATTAGAGCTCCAAAACGCTTTTTAAAGCAATACTAGTGCAAATACCATTTAACCCACATAAATAAGAATGTATATATATATATTCAGAACATTAGTTGTTGTTGCATGGGCGAAGTGGCCCCTTCAACTTATATTGTGGATCTAGGCTTAGGAGTTCTTTGCGTGAGCGGGGTGGACCCTTCAACTTATATTATGGAAATAGGCTTAGGAGTTCCATTATGCCCATCCACGTGTAAGGTTGTGGATCTAGTCTTAGGAAGTGATCAACGTGGGACTATTATCTCCATTATGCCCCTCCACGTGTAGGCTAGGGGTCTTTGATTTGAGTATATCATGGACCTCTGTACGAGCAGATGGAAATCATATGGGCATATCCTCATCCTTAGTTTAATACGAGCCTAGATCTTTTGATTGATTGATGCCTGGCTCTTATGATTGTCTTCTGACACCATGATAGAATGAGGGCATCCAACTCCTCAATACAATTAAAAATAAGAGGAGTGGACCCTTCAACTTATATTATGTATGTATGCTTAGAGAGTGGTCGATATGGGTCGGACTCCGTAGGGAGGATTTGCTGGAAAACTGATTCCCATGGGAAACGTGACTCCATGGATTTGGACAACCAAACATACCGAAGGAAATGTAATTCCACCAAATCCCATGAACCTATAAATCCCACCTTTAGAATTCCTCGTCCAAACCCACCATTAGAGAATATGTAAATTTTCAGTTTGAATTCCTCCTCTATTTATAGATTGTAGAGGATATGTATACATTCCGGGATTCATCTGGGTTTATCTTGGCTATATACCTGGACCAATTGTTCACCAGCTAATATTGTCTTCTGACCAATTGGGTTTAATATTATGTATCCTAATATTAATGTATTTGGACTGACAGCTAACAATGTTTATCTATCTTTTTAAGATAATTAGGTTTTGACTATGCTGGACTATAATATATCCAGTTGGATTTGTTCTTTTCTTTAAGTTTGAAGTGTACCTGGCTTAGTTTTCATCCATGTTCCAGTAGATACATTGCATTTGTTTACTTTTTCTAAGGAAACTACAAGACAGGGTTAATAATCTTTGATGGACTTAGACTTCAACCTAGGGGCCTGGTTATCTGTTTTTCCTTAATTCAACCATTATTAACTAGGGTAAAGAGTTGTTTATCCACTTCCCATACAATAAACTATACAACAAACAAATTTTTCTGTAACACAGCACGTGCATCGCTTATCAGGAAAACATTGAAAATTAGAGCTCCAAAACGCTTTTTAAAGCAATACTAGTGCAAATACCATTTAACCCACATAAATAAGAATGTATATATATATTCAGAACATTAGTTGTTGTTGCATGGGCGAAGTGGCCCCTTCAACTTATATTGTGGATCTAGGCTTAGGGAGTTGCTGCGTGAGCGGGGTGGACCCTTCAACTTATATTATGGAAATAGGCTTAGGGAGTTCCATTATGCCCATCCACGTGTAAGGTTGTGGATCTAGTCTTAGGAAGTGATCAACGTGGGACTATTATCTCCATTATGCCCCCTCCACGTGTAGGCTAGGGGTCTTTGATTTGAGTATATCATGGACCTCTGTACGAGCAGACAGGTAATCCTATGGGCATATCCTCATCCTTACTTTAATACGAGCCTAGATCTTTTGATTGATTGATGCCTGGCTCTTATGATTGTCTTCTGACACCATGATAGAATGTGGGCATCCAACTCCTCAATACAATTAAAAATAAGAGGAGTGGACCCTTCAACTTATATTATGTATGTATGCTTAGAGAGTGGTCGATATGGGTCGGACTCCGTAGGGAGGATTTGCTGGAAAACTGATTCCCATGGGAAACGTGACTCCATGGATTTGGACAACCAAACATACCGAAGGAAACGTAATTCCACCAAATCCCATGAACCTATAAATCCCACCTTTAAAATTCCTCGTCCAAACCCACCATTAGAGAATATGTAAATTTTCAGTTTGAATTCCTCCTCTATTTATAGATTGTAGAGGATATGTATACATTCCGGGATTCATTTGGGTTTATCTTGGCTATATACCTGGACCAATTGTTCACCAGCTAATATTGTCTTCTGGCCAATTGGGTTTAATATTATGTATCCTAATATTAATGTATTTGGACTGACAGCTAACCATGTTTATCTCGCTTTTTAGGATAATTAGGTTTTGACTATGCTGGACTATAATATATCCAGTTGGATTTGTTCTTTTCTTTAAGTTTGAAGTGTACTTGGCCTAGTTTTCATCCATGTTCCAGTAGATACATTGTATTTGTTTACTTTTTCTAAGGAAACTACCAGACAGGGTTAATAATCTTTGATGGACTTAGACTTCAACCTAGGGGCCCGGTTATCTGTTTTTCCTTAATTCAACCATTATTAACTAGGGTAAAGAGTTGTTTATCCACTTCCCATACAATAAACTATACAACAAACAAATTTTTCTTTAACACATCACGTGCATCGCTTATCAGGAAAACATTGAAAATTAGAGCTCCAAAATGCTTTTTAAAGCAATACTAGTGCAAATACCATTTAGCCCACATAAATAAGAATGTATATATATATTCAGAACATTAGTTGTTGTTGCATGGGCGAAGTGGCCCCTTCAACTTATATTGTGGATCTAGGCTTAGGGAGTTGTTGCGTGAGCGGGGTGGACCCTTCAACTTATATTATGGAAATAGGCTTAGGGAGTTCTATTATGCCCATCCACGTGTAAGGCTGTGGATCTAGTCTTAGGAAGTGATCAACGTGGGACTATTATCTCCATTATGCCCCCTCCACGTGTAGGCTAGGGGTCTTTGATTTGAGTAGATCGTGGACCTCTGTACGAGCAGACAGGTAATCCTATGGGCATATCCTCATCCTTACTTTAATACGAGCCTAGATCTTTTGATTGATTGATGCCTGGCTCTTCTGATTGTCTTCTGACACCATGATAGAATGTGGGCATCCAACTCCTCAATACAATTAACAATAAGAGGAGTGGCCCCTTCAACTTATATTATGTATGTATGCTTAGAGAGTGGTCGATATGGGTCGGACTCCCTAGGGAGGATTTGCTGTAAAACTGATTCCCATGGGAAACGTGACTCCATGGATTTGGACAACCAAACATACCGAAGGAAACGTAATTCCACCAAATCCCATGAACCTATAAATTCCACCTTTAAAATTCCTCGTCCAAACCCACCATTAGAGAATATGTAAATTTTCAGTTGGAATTCCTCCTCTATTTATAGATTGTAGAGGATATGTATACATTCCAGGATTCATCTGGGTTTATCTTGGCTATATACCTGGACCAATTGTTCACCAGCTAATATTGTCTTCTGGCCAATTGGGTTTAATATTATGTATCCTAATATTAATGTATTTGGACTGACAGCTAACCATGTTTATCTCGCTTTTTAGGATAATTAGGTTTTGACTATGCTGGACTATAATATATCCAATTGGATTTGTTCTTTTCTTTAAGTTTGAAGTGTACCTGGCCTAGTTTTCGTCCATGTTCCAGTAGATACATTGTATTTGTTTACTTTTTCTAAGGAAACTACCAGACAGGGTTAATAATCTTTGATGGACTTAGACTTCAACCTAGGGACCCGGTTATCTGTTTTTCCTTAATTCAACCATTATTAACTAGGGTAAAGAGTTGTTTATCCACTTCCCATACAATAAACTATACAACAAACAAATTTTTCTTTAACACGGCACGTGCATCGCTTATCAGGAAAACATTGAAAATTAGAGCTCCAAAACATTTTTTAAAGCAATACCAGTGCAAATACCATTTAGCCCACATAAATAAGAATGTATATATATTCAGAACATTAGTTGTTGTTGCATGGGCGAAGTGGCCCCTTCAACTTATATTGTGGATCTAGGCTTAGGGAGTTGCTGCGTGAGCGGGGAGTACCCTTCAACTTATATTATGGAAATAGGCTTCGAAAGTTCTATTATGCCCATCCACGTGTAAGGCTGTGGAACTAGTCTTAGGAAGTGATCAACGTGGGACTATTATCTCCATTATTCCCCCTCCACGTGTAGGGGTCTTTGATTTGAGTAGATCGTGGACCTCTGTACGAGCAGACAAGTAATCCTATGGGCATATCCTCATCCTTACTTTAATACGAGCATAGATCTTTTGATTGATTGATGCCTGGCTCTTCTGATTGTCTTCGGACACCATGATAGAATGTGGGCATCCAACTCCTCAATACAATTAACAATAAGAGGAGTGGCCCCTTCAACTTATATTGTGTGTGTATGCTTAGGGAGTGGTCGATATGGGTCGGACTCCATAGGGAGGATTTGCTGGAAAACTGATTCCCATGGGAAACGTGACTCCATGGATTTGGGCAACCAAACATACCGAAGGAAACGTAATTCCACCCAATCCCATAAACCTATAAATCCCACCTTTAAAATTCCTCGTCCAAACCCACCATTTGAGAATATGTAAATTTTCAGTTGGAATTCCTCTTCTATTTATAGATTGTAAAGGATATGTATACATTCTAGGACTCATCTGGGTTTATCTTGGCTATATACCTGGACCAATTGTTCACCAGCTAATATTGTCTTCTGACCAATTGGGTTTAATATTATTTATCCTAATATCAATGTATTTGGACTGACAGCTAACCATGTTTATCTTGCTTTTTAGGATAATTAGGTTTTGACTATGTTGGACTATAATATATCCAATTGGATTTGTTCTTTTCTTAAAGTTTGAAGTGTACCTGGCCTAGTTTTCGTCCATGTTCTAGTAGATACATTGTATTTGGTTACTTTTTCTAAGGAAACTACCAGACAGGGTTAATAATCTTTGATGGACTTAGACTTCAACCTAGGGGCCCGATTATCTGTTTTTCCTTAATTCAACCATTATTAACTAGGGTAAAGAGTTGTTTATCCACTTCCCATACAATAAACTATACAACAAACAAAATTTTCTTTAAAACAGCACGTGCATCGCTTATCAGGAAAACGTTGAAAATTAGAGCTCCAAAACGCTTTTTAAAGCAATACCAATGCAAATACCATTTAGCCCACATAAATAAGAATGTATATATATTCAGAACATTAGTTGTTATTGCATGGGCGAAGTGGCCCCTTCAACTTATATTTTGGATCTAGGCTTAAGGAGTTGCTGCGTGAGCGGGGTGGACCCTTCAACTTATATTATGGAAATAGGCTTCGAAAGTTCTATTATGCCCATCCACGTGTAAGGCTGTGGATCTAGTCTTAGGAAGTGATCAACGTGGGACTATTATCTCTATTATGCCCCCTCCACGTGTAGGGTTCTTAAATTTGAGTAGATCGTAGACCTCTGTACGAGCAGACAGGTAATCCTATGGGCATATCCTCATCCTTACTTTAATACGAGCCTAGATCTTTTGATTGATTGATGTCTGGCTCTTCTGATTGTCTTATGACACCATGATAGAATGTGGGCATCCAACTCCTCAATACAATTAACAATAAGAGGGGTGGCCCCTTCAACTTATATTGTGTATGTATGCTTAGAGAGTGGTCGATATGGGACTATTATCTCCAATACTGTATATCTAAATTTGCTATAATGATTTTTGATGAGGTATATAATGGAACACTTAGAATTCCCGGTAATCTAACCGCAATACGTGGTAATCGGAACCCAACCCACTGGAGGTGGTTGCCAAAACAAAATAAGGGAATAAAGGTGTCGGAAATAGATACTAAATGGGATATTTAATGTTTGGTACCCGGCAATTGTCCAACACATTGCTTTGGTACCCAACATTTTAAATATTAAGAGATGGTACCTGGGACTGGCGTTGACTGTCAAGTTAGACCGTTGACTACAACATCTGTTAACTATATATATTATAACTCTTAATAAATTTTAATTATTTAACGACGTTAACAGCCAGTTACCACGTGACTTTCACAAAAACGAGTGTCTATATTTAATTTAATCTTATGGTTACAAATAGATCGATCCAACGATTATAATTTCACTAAAATTATGCTCGTTCATAACTCTCGTCGAACACTTCCGGTGCGCCTTCCCGTTGATGAAAAGCTAGTCTATGCTTTGTGTTCTAACCCCTTTTATGTCTTCTTTCATCTGCCTTTTATGTCTTCTTTTACCTGCAAATTCAAAATCTAATAAGAACCCAAGTTTAATAATCGTACCAGGACTCCAAGTCTAAACCACTCAACAGTCATATTCTCCTTTCAGAAAAATCAGTTCAAAAATCTGCCGAAAAAACCTAACTTCCGACAGAAAACCAAGCCAAATTATTATCAAACTCGTAACTTTTTGACCCAAACTCTATGTCATTTTTAGCTTCGAAATCATATCCATCTGCCTCATCGACTAAATATCTAACCAAAATTTAGACTGATTTGAGTTTTATTATAAACCTGATTCCAAATACCCACGTAATTCCTCATTCACCTCCTAATCCTCTCCATTGATTACCACAAATTGATGGAAGCAACAACAATTCCAGTCCCATCTTGCACAAAACCGCAATACACCCATATTATTGTCATCTTTATAAAACCCTAACTTTCATATTTGTAAAATTTTAACACATATTATCAAAATTAAAGAACAAAATGAAGACCAAACGGATTAACATACCTTTTTAGTCATTAATCTAACTGCTTTTGATTAAGAAATTCTTCTCTGTTAATTTGAAAATGGGAGTACTGTTGGTTTCGTATCTTTTAAATTTGTTAGAGAAGAAGAAAGCTTGGGATTGCTTTTTTTCCTACAAAAGCACTTTGTAACCAACTTATAACAAACTTTTTAGGAAAATACTGTAGCATTTGGTAAACTTTTTTCAAAGCGCTTTTCTCCAAAAGCACTTCTGTTTTAGGCCAACTTTTAAAAGCTACCCAGGAGTAGCTTTTAAAAGCAGTAAAAGCAGAAGCTCTGGACCCACTCAATTTTAATTAATTGATTCTCTATTTTAACCTTGTTATTATATTAAAACGACAAAATCTACCCTTAAATATTTATTTATGTACGATTATTTCGCTAATCAAATTTTATTAATTTTTGTTATAAATAATAATTACAACAACAATAATAATAATAATAGTATTTAAAGGTAAAAATTAAAATTAAAAATAAAATAAAAAATAAAAAATAAAAGTTAAATGATTAAAATATGTTGTTTTTTTTTAAATGAAATCATCCATGTTAATAATAAAAGTAAAAAAAAAAGTTTTACAAGAAGCTGGTTGGGAGTCTCGCAACAAGCTGAGCTCCCACACCTTTTTGAATAACAATACCTAACCTGTGAAAAAGAGGCCTCCCTACCTTGTCATTTATACCATGGTTCGAAAAACAATTCCTAAGTCTCTTCATAAAAATCACCGCCTCATCACTAAGTTCGCCTAAAGTGGTAAAAGCAAACACACATAATCCATAACCAAGAGACGTGCATCTATCCAAGTACTTCTTACATTTACGAGTAATTGCTCTAGAAATGGCTTGGCCTGGTGTAAAATTATGTGCACCACCACCTGAGAACGACGAAATCCCTGTAATGTCAAAGCACGTGTCTCGACCATTCTCCCAATTATATACTAGGATATCTTCCGGCCTCAAGTTAGAGTCATTGGATGACTGGAACCCCAAGGAAACTTCTTTACGAGCTGCTACTCCTGATTTGAAACAAATATCGACCAATACATCTCGAATTGAGTCATGCCTGAACTTGATACCAACATCAAAAAAAAAAATGAATAAGAATTATTATTATTTTTTATCTTTATTTAAATATTTTACATACTATAAATTTTGTTATACAAAGCTTTTGGTTGGTAACCTAGCAACAAGCTGGGTTCCAACACCTTTTTGGATAGCAATGCCTAATCTATGAAAAATAAAACTACCAATACCACTACTAGCGTCATTACTAACTAAACAATTTTTCAAACGCTTAAAAAAACATAAAGTATCCTCACCCAATTCTCCTAAAGTAGTGAAAGCAAGGACACTCAAACCATGGCCGTGTGAAACACACTTGTCCAAGTACTTAGCGTGTTTCCAAGAGACCGCATTAGCTAAGGCTTTTCCAGGGACGAAAGAGTGAATTCCTTCACCATGTCTAATCTATAAATATTATTCAAAATAAAAAAAAATATTTTATAATTAATAGATGTAATTTAAAAATAATTTTTAAACCATGTTTATTTTCGTCATTAGCCACATCATAAGCACTTCAACATGATAATTTACCAAACAAAATTTGCAGCTTGTTGGTTCTACAACACTTTACATATTATAGTTTACCAAACGTCTGACTACTTTACTTTTAAAGCACAACACAACAACGCACAACACAGCACGACAAAAAAACACTTTTGCAAAACTCACAGCAATACCAAACTAGGCTGAAGAAATGTGGTGGTGGGATCCGCTAATGCTGTAGGGAAGGAGGAGGTAGGGGGATATACGACAGTGGAGAAGGTGGGGTTTACCGCTAGACCTCATTTTGACCATTCATTTGAGTAACTGATAGAGATTCGGACACGTGTTATGTTGACGTTAGGATAACTATAGTCTTTGTTAGTATTCATAAGTCTAAAAAGGTAATTATACATATTCTGTAACAGAATTATAACTTAGTTAGGTCAACGGTTTGACTTTACAGTCAACGTCAATTCCAGGTACTATCCCTTAATATTCAAAATGTTGGGTACCAAAATAATGCGTTGGACATTTGCCAGGTACCAAACATTAAATAGCCCATACTAAATTGATAGAAGTCTCGATAATAGCATAAAGGCGCTTATTTTCATATAGCATTTTAAAACTGAATTCTTGAATAAAATAACTTTTAATTAATTTTATTTGTTGGACTGTCGAAGGGAGTTCTTATATGTGAAAACTAAATTTATGTCAGTCACAATATTTGTATAATACAGTGGCCATAATTCTATTGTATAATCACTTGGCACATCTGGAAATGCATTTCAACATAAACAACAGAGTAGTGAAGCTACTGCAAATACCATCGAAATATTCATAAACAATATTATGCATGTAAACAATCCCGATTATAACAAAATGGATTCGTTGTATTATAATCCTTCGATAGATGAAGCTTTAGAAATCTTAGAAATGGAACCATACATAGAAATAACATATATGAGCTTAAGAATATCCATAGCCTTATCAATGAACTTTTCTCTAAACACTTCTGGAATTGGACTAACTTTGATTGGTTATGCAGGTACAATTATCGAAGCAAGATGTTCCTATGCAGACTGTACCACAAGAGAAGAACTAGAAGAGAAAGGAGCTAATGTAGCACCTTAAAATGGAAAACAGAATGAAGTGGGTATAACGTTATTTTCCAAAGTGATTCGAGTCCGACTCTCCAGCTGTTGATGGGAAGATGCAAAAGCAAGACAAAATAGATAAAATATTAGTGTAGACTTGGAAATTGGTCCAAATACTTGTATGAATTTCAAGGTCTCAGATTTTCTGTTAACTTCAAGATTTAATATCATCAAGGCATCAAACACCCAACTTTTTGCAATAGAAATGCAATCAAACATATAGGGAAATAAGAGGATTAAGAACTGCATAAATCTTGTAACCATAAATGACTCTCAAAGTTATGAGATTCAACTCTATAAATATATACAATGAGGTGTTTTATCTGTTTTTCGTAAAAAGAAAAGTTAGTCACAATGTTTGTACAAGGATTTACAATTTCTTGAATTTGAGAAAAAAATCGACCCAGTTGATTAAATTGATGAAGCATATGATATATTTGAATTTCAAACTTCTTTAAAAATCTCATCACATCAATCGGAAGATCCAGATTCCGAATAAATCTTTGTTTCCTTTGAAAACCAAAACTCTCGGATAGAAAAGATGAAGATTCCGGTCAGTAAAATAATACCCACTCCCTCAAACCCATGATAAAAAAAAAGTGATATAGAACGAAAATACAAAACCGTGGTGTATAACAAAATCATTTAGGAACGTTCATAACCGTTCCTAGATAATAAACACAACAAAATAATAGAATTTTGGTTAAAATGTAATTGGATAGAAATCGAACGAATTCAGTCAGCCCCCAACGCACACGGTCATCTAGTTTATTTATCGATGATTTACTTTATAATGCACTACCTAATTTTCAATGGTAGTCTGGTAGACTTTCTTGTCACATAATTAACAATCATTTGGTAGCAGTAATGTACTATGTCTTCACGACCGATTAGTCTCATTGGTTTGCTAGTCGATTCATTATTTGCAAGGTCTTACCTGAGTCCTCAGATGATTATTCATAGAATCTTGACAATCGATCAAAAGAAATATTCATTACAATTTCTCCACATCATTCGCGTTGACATTCCATAAATAAATGTGTTTGGGAGTATCACTCACTGTTTGTATTGAGACACAACTCGAATTTTAACATCATTCTATATTTTTACTTATTCAAAGCCTCGTTAAGAAAAGAGTAAGACTTGATGGACATGACGAGCTAAAATCTAAATGATGACGCATTGGTGCAGCTGCCCAGCTACAATATATAAATATTGTGATATTTTAGTACATGACAAAAATCACAAACTGTATGCCCTTCCAGATCTTGTAAAGGCACCCTCAGAATAGTTTTTTAAAATCTGGTCTGGTGGTTGGGAATGCCACACAGTTGGGTTTATGAATTACGAGCAGTTAAAGGATTTTTTGTGTTATCTTATTTCTGTTAGGAACAAATAAGTTAAGAACTGCAATTTAACACTTCTCCAATCTGATTCCTGAGTAACTAGATTTGAATAGGTAAAATCTTCGTGAGACCTATGATATCTAATCATACCTTCTGGTTTGTAGGCCCTGAGCCATTTTCATCAGTAGACAGAAACACGTTTCTGTATGCATTCAAAGACGGTTTAATGTTATCATCTCCATGGTAACAAGGAAATGTGTGCGCCATCCATTCCGCAAGAAAGAGGAGATTGACAAAAAACTTGAAAGATGTGGCGACACGAATGTGGGAATTACGGTTATGTTTCTATCACATCACTGGGCACTTTGCTTCATTTGACATTTATTGTATTTTTTTTTTCATCGGCTTCATTTGACATTTATTGTATTTTAATATATTCCTCCAGTTGTAGCTAAGATCAGATCATTTGTATATGTCTGGTATTTAGTTCAGCTGAGAATCTTCTTAAATTAACTAGTGATTTAATTTCTATAATTGGAGTTAGTGGGAGAGGTTGGCGCAATGGTGTTAATGACAATGGACATTAGAGTAATAGACTACCAAAATGATAGTATAATTTGGACATCTTCATTTTCTACTCATGAAAATACAGTTGACAGAGATAGGAATATGGTCCATACACGCCAATGCCAATGAAACTCATGTAAGATGACATGTATATATTGGTGGAGTGGTGTTGGGGTTTGGACGTGGATGTCCGTATATGACGGTTAGGTTTAAGAGACAATGGAATTCTGTAAGATTCATATATACTACTCTGTACACTTGTTATATATCCTTGTAACCAAACATGCCTTGATTATGTATGGGCAATCGCAGCAACTTGAAACCCGACTTTTGTGACTTGTAAAAGGCCAAAGAGAACTCTAATTTGTATACACAATGGTCCTACTGCGGGTCTCTTTCTTAGCTTTTTGTTTTGGTTTGGAGTCTTTGGACCTTTGGTGGTATCTGGAGTTATATTACATTAATCTATCTGCTCCTCGTCCTTCCCCTACCACTTAACCGTCATCTTCAAATCATCCTTACATATTAATAATCAAAGCTAATAAGATAACCCAAAGGCAAAGATAGTAGTAAGTCTCTTCATTGAATCGTGTGGTCGTAACATGAAACCTTATCAATAGAGGGACTTCACAAATCATTGGCCTGCATATTTATCAGTTTACACCTTAAAAGTAATATAAAAGACCACGTGTGGGATTCAGAATAAATCCGGCTGGCTAACCATAACTATAAGGGTTATGAGTACTGGGTTTGGGGATCTATATTATGAGGTGTTAATGTTCAAGGGTCAAGAGTACTGGGTTTGGGGTTCATGTGTTAATATTTAGATGAACATTGCCTTCTCATAGCGTCAGACCCCCACTGCACATCCTAGTAGCAGTAGGCTCCAAAAGAACTGACAATGGGACGCAGAAACCAGCAAACATTTCAGAAGAATATGGCGTTGTTGTCTGGTAGTAGGCAACAACGAAGTAGATGTATCAAACATGTAGTCACCAGCAAAATCAGATACCATATTGACGTTCTACACTTAACGTTATAATAGCATGTATCAAACACTGTATTGAAATTCTACGTGATATTGTTATA
This sequence comes from Papaver armeniacum, assembly GCA_023531295.1. Classification (NCBI taxonomy): domain Eukaryota; kingdom Viridiplantae; phylum Streptophyta; class Magnoliopsida; order Ranunculales; family Papaveraceae; genus Papaver; species Papaver armeniacum. The sequence goes on from JAJJWW010017594.1 coordinate 24,897, forward strand.
ATAATTTTGTCAACATAAACAAAAATTAAAAAACAAGCACAAACCAGTTTCAAGATCACTTATGTAACCATGCCAGGGGTATTCTTATTCCAACAAAAGCAACAAACTGAAGCACACTCTAGGAACTTCATAACTGTTTTACTATATCATCTGGAATGTGAGTAACACATTGTACTCAAACACAATCAAGCAACCGCCCTCAACTCCAGACACGCTCTGAAAACTTCAGACGAGTGCACAAACATATCTTCCTATTATTGATAATAACGGCGGCCAAAGACAGAAAATGACTAATAGAACTTCTTTCAAACAGATAAGTGACTATTAACCAGACTTGGTAGAATAGCTAGTTGCCTTTGCTCAAGTTCTTGAAGAGTGGCCTAGAAATCGACCACTCTCAATATCACACCACCTTAAGACCTTTGATTGTACAACCAAATAAAGGTGTAACCCTTGTAGAACTTCCCCACCCATACATAATTTTTGATCCTCAGTCAGGAAAAGGTCTACAAATGCTGCAAAACAATAATTAGGGAGATAATCACACCACTGTAAATAGAAATACTGAAACTTAATAATAGATGCTACCTTCTCCACCAGAATAGCCTATAAATTTGAAAGAGTTCAAGAGAATCGGATAAAACTACCACATTATTTCAAATACTCATGTAAATCAAAGAACAAACTATTGTAATCTTTCTTTCCATAACATTTGAATGCAAGGAGTCATAAGCTCAGCATATTGCATTTTACTATCCAACGTCTCGAGAAATAACTGGAAGACAATACTCTGATCCAATTGTCGTGATTACCAGATATGTTCTACTGTGTTGCTTGAAGATACCATACATCTAAATCATAGTTTTGTAGGTACTTGGATTCTAACAAAGATAAATCTCCCGACTGAAGGAGTATGACGAGGTGTGGAGATAAAAATTTCAAATTCAAAGTACTACCTTCTGCATTTACTGCCCGAGATGTTCCTTGATAAAATTCCAAGTTCATAGACGAGTGAACATAAAAATATTAAAAATAATAAATTCATGAGCACAGGAGGGCCTTTGATAGCATCTCAGTAAAAAACTAAAATATTACCTGCTTCTCGGGAGGTGCATCACTGCTTCATGATCATCCAATGCTGGGATCTGAAATGTAATGACATTGAATGCAGAGTGAACTCAGTAGGCACCAGGCTGTGGTTCTGGTCTCCAACAGAGGCTCTTCACTTCTTCAATGGAAAGAAAAATAATATTAGTGACCATAGTGAGAGGTATACACATAATAATAACAGGACGTAAGCTATATAAACCCAAATCAGGAAACTACAATCCGGATGAACTGAAACCATAGAAACAAATTATTTGAAACAACAAAGTACTATGTTGTTAACTAAAGATATTATTGGATGCTTCTACTGTTCTACAGGTCAACGATCTGAAAAATTTGCATAATTATAGTACACCAAGCATGTACTGTACCAACGGAAAAAGGTTAGAATTATTAAGCAGGAGGCAAAATAAGCTTACCATCAAACATCTGTTCCTACATATCTCACACAAAGAAATTGCCTGACCACATGGACTGTCCTTGGTAATTCTGCTGCGGAGCATACAGATGACTTGCTTGCTGGAGCTGCTGATGCTGTTCTTGGTACAGATTCAGTCCTTGCAGGTAGTAATCCTGCTTGGCATTCCAATTTTCAGTTTGGACCAGCATAGTTGGATCCAGCTTCCCAGGAAAAGGATAGCTAACTGCATTACTCAAGCCATTGCTGGCACTGATAACACTGGGGAACAAATTCCCCATGTTATTGGTTGAGTTGGGTAGAGTGCCTTTGATTGGGGAAGGTAGTTGATAACCATCAAGCCAGGTGTAATCATCAGGTGGGGAAATTTCATTCTTCAGCTCAGACCCTACCTTCATATTGTCTGTTGTAGACTTAGGACGAACCGGACTGAATCCAGGTGGCGGACCAAGATGTCTAACAGGTCGACTCACTGGATTCTTTTTTGAACCGACTGGAACGGGAAGTGATGAGTTCTGCGACACATTTGCAGTAATTTCTCCTGAAGACACTATTGAATCATACTTAGATGGAATAACAGCTTCAACAGCTTCAGAGTCACCATTGCAAGGGCTGCCAATCGCAAGCTTCACAGATTGGGGAATATCGCCCGAAAACTGGCCGTAAAAAGAAGTAAATCCTTGTTGTACATCTTCTTTCGCTACCGCCCCACTGCCAGCAATGCTCAAATTATTCATTCCATTGGAAAGATAACTGTGATGTTCCACAGGCCAAATCACAGCGCCCAAACTGGTCGGTGGGAGATGCTGGGGAGCAACAGTCTCAGAAAAAGAAGGAAGTGTCTGGTTACTGACATCCAAAGAACTCTGCAGGTGGACATTACTCGGAGGAGCAGAAAAGGGTACTGCAGAATCTGGCCATTCAGCGCTTACACCATTCTCACTGGGCCCAAGTACCTGATCGGAGATTAACTTGGGAGATACCACATCGACAAGTTTCTCAACAATAGCTGGCTTGAAAACAATCACTTCATCATCATCTTCACCTTCTGAATAAGCTTGCCCATTTGGTTGTTTCACTATGTTCTCCACTTGATCTTCTTGCCTCGTACAATTATATTCAGTCATGTCGATCAAATTAGTGCACATGAAATCTTCAGATATCCGAGGTTCAACACCGATAAGAAATTTTTTCGACTTCTGATCAAAATATACTCCTTCTTGGTCAATCTTGACTATATTCAGAAGAACTCTTCCTGCGGCAAGAATCCGCTGAACACGAGCTCTCTTCTCCTTGCCACCATCACAACCAGCAGAGATCTTCTTCGAGAAATCAAGAATAAGTTGAGCTGGAAGAAGAGGTAAGAATCCTCTCAGCTCAAAATCCTCCCACAAAGCAAGCCTGTTCCCAGATTCTCCTTCATTATACGTGCTCATATTGAAAAAACAGCTCTCATCTCCATCCTCATCCGTAGAGATTGACCCACTTGAGATTAGCTTGTTCATGAAAGTAATACAGTGGCTCCGAAATAACGATCTAGCTGACGCTTGCTTCTCCTCCAAATCACTACCAACAGCAATATCCTGGTTACATGCTAGCCATTCAACAAAAACCAGAATACCAGGTAAAAGATAGCTCGTACAAGGATCAGTCAACTGTGTACATCTCTGGAGTATGTGTGCGACAAAATCAAAGGCAGCAGTAAATGCATTCTGGAGAAGAACCGAACGCTGTAAAATCTCAGCATACGACTGTCCTTCACTCTCCCTCTTCACATTATGAACTGTGAATATGAGAACCACAACAAGTCTAACAATGAAAATTTCATTGCCAGCAGCATCTGACCCAAAATTCAGCTCATCTTTTGGCCCTGATGAAAGAAGAACAAGGAGATCGCTGCCAACCATAGAGAAGACCTCCTCAAACGTTTCCAGGCTGGACAAAATCAGATAGTAAAAATGTATAAGTACATCAAATAAGAGATGGAGTAATGAATTTCAACTCTGCAAATGAAACAATACCTTGTTCGAGTGAAAAGAATGCCATTTAACCGTACAAATCGAACACAGAAGTTTTTGAACGTCTCTGCAATGCTGCATCTTCTTTCCTTCATGGAATGGGGATCAACTTTACTATCTTCAAGCTGCATCACTGTCTCTGCTTTCCCTCTTCCTTTTCTTGTCTTCCTAACAGGTATGTTCCTCACCGATGAGGCTTTGGCATCCCCAGGCAGCTGCAAGTAACTCTGACGATTCTGCACGAGAAAGGCCAAATAAACACAATTCTCATTAACCAAGTTTGTTTGTATTTAATCATACAATCAGCACAGAAATATGTCAACGTTACTAATATAAACAGAAAATCAGTTTTTCAAATACAAGATGATGTAGGTGAGTAAGGTATGTTAAAGCCTAAAAAGATAATCCTGACTTACAAGTAAACAAAAGGTTATCTTCTTTCGTCCAACTCACTTTTAGTTGGAAGAATATAAGGCATTTTTTTTTATTAAAGCTTTCCCTAAGAGCCTGTTCCAAATAATTCAGTCTGGAACACCCACCCGTAGGCTTACGATACTGAAGTTCTAGCTGTCACAGTGCCTTTCAAATTTCCGACCAGTTTTGGTAGACTTGCATATACCATTAATCAAAGCCCACAATGTGACTGTTGCATTGAAGCTTTAAGCACAGTAAGGTGTCAAGCGGTTTAAATTTGAATTTTGACTTGTTCTCTAAGATTTGATAGACTAATTCATCAATTCTAACAAAGAATGCAACTGTTACTTCAAAGCCAGCAAGAAATGACTGCCAACTTAATGGGTTCCTCTATAATGGACCTAGTAAGGGGCACACAGACGAGAGACTGCAGATGTGATGTGATGTATTCTGGTTTTATAAATACATTAATGTGTACACCTGGACTAAGAGTTGAATGCTGTAATCATGAAGGATTAAAAAACTGCAGAATAAAGTTTCCATTTTTCAACATTGAAACATGATTTGTAGGATGACTTCCGCGGTCATTAATAGAACTCCCAATGAAAACTAAATGGTGACACAAACACGCGAACTAGCTGTATGCCAGAACAGTACCTTTTCAAATGCGATTATAAGGTTATCCCTTGCTGTTGAAAATGGGCTGTTTACCGCCAAACTCCTAAAGTACCGATAAATAGACAGAAAATCGTCTCCCACATAGGATGCCAATATCGCAAGCTGTAAAATGAGAGATATTAGTCATCTCTGAATAATGGGGTTTAAAAAAAAATATAAACCAAAAGTGTATGTATGAAAACAAAGATAATACAAACTTGCAGCATCACATCGCAAGCAAAATAAATGAATCACAAAAAACAACACAAGAAATACAACAAAAATATAAACGAGAAGAAAAAAAGAAAGAAAACCTGATGGTGTGGGTTGCCACTTGAAGGCCAAAGCGAAGCAGCTTGTAAATAGTAACTTGAAGCGGCTCCAAAATCACGTGTCTTGGAGTCACCCTCTCCATATAGTCCTTTGTACCGCGCAAGGTCCCCCAGGTATATGAAACAGCGGTGGCAGGAAAGCATTCCTTTGTTCATCTCAGCAGATCTCTTCTCATTCTTTGCCAGAACAATATGATTTTCTGAGTCCTCAGAGAAATGATCCAGGGGTAGTCCATACTTTGCTCGGATTTTCAATATTATGTCATGATAGAATCCGGTTGCTTCTGAAAGAAACGTTTTCAAATGGGTACGTACTTTCTTAATCCGGTCAGGGTGGGCGATACCTTTACCACCTGAAGACGCCGTTGATCCTGTAGATGCTAGAGCAGCATTTAAATGCACCCTCAACTCCTCGATCCGTCGATAGTGCAACTGCCATAGTAAAAACTCTATCTCATGTTTTTCAGAGAACACATGGTCTTCAAGGATTATAGTTTCATAATTCTCACGCATCTGTTGCCATGCACTAGGATCCGAAGGGAGTCTCGCTTGAGCGGACTTGCGGCGCTTGTTCTCCAACTCAGCATTCTGTAACAAGGGAAGTCGTCAAACATTCATTAGATGCTGTAGTTAGAGAAGATGAGAAAATGGCAATCTCCAAAATCAATATATATATGGATTCTGAGAAGCCATATCCTATTAAAACATGCTCAGGCTATCTTACTAAATGAGTTTCCACTTCTTATCTTGACATTGAACACATCAAGTGTAAGGAATACATAAAAGCCACATGCACAATTAGGACATTTAGGCATAAAACTTGTCCCATCAAACAAGTTCTTTTAACAAAACATGGTCAGAGCATCTTACTAGGGTTCTCATATTAACAATGAACCCATCAGGTGTAAATAATACATGCAAGCCACATGCACAATTGACAATCCAGTACTTAACAAATCAAAGACACGGTTTTGACATTTCAGATAACATAGATTGTTCTTCTCCTAAACTACCCTTTGGTGTCATATCCAATATATAAACATTCAAATTCAACAGTAAAAATGAAGAGCCAATATAAAAGCACAAACTGCAACATAAATCAGCTTACTTAAGATTTTGAATATTAACACCAAGTGAATGTCAATGATTGAATCAAGTTTCACATATTAGAATATGATTATCTAAGATATAGTATGTGTCCAGTGTTTAAAAAACAAAGAAGAAGAGCAACCTCTAGGAGATGAGAAATAGAGATGTCCTCGAGTTAGAAGGAATCGTACAAAAAATTTGAAGTACTAATATACTGGCTCAAATATCACAGCATGAATTCCTACAGAACCAGGATGCAACAACGAGATAAATGCTAAAGTAGTTGAAGGCACATTCTACAACAAAATTACGCAATTATTGTTTAGCACTATATAAACATGGGGTTTGAATTAATTTCATTTCAGAGGAAGAACTTGACTTAACGGTTCCTTACTTAAATGTAGTAATAGCGACTTTTTCGAGTAAATAAATACACATACACGATTACAAAGAAAACAGAAAGATCCACTAAACAGGAAACTAGAGAAAAGAGACACCTTGCTGAAAAGATTTTGGACAAGCTCCCTTGATGAGGAAGCACACGTATTATCCATCGGTACAGTCATCATCCATCAAAAACCTAGGACAAGCAGTTTAGCTTCAACGCAGACAGTCTAGATACACGACAAGGGGATCAAATCTGCAGCAGAAATGCAGGAATCAGTAATCATCCAAGAATGCATAAGACTATGATTTCAGCACAAGAATAGAAACAAAGTGAAGACATAAAAAATATATAGGTGAACTATATAAACAAGAATTAGAATATTATAGTGAATTGTATAACCAAAGGAACTTCCAATAAAAATTATCTTGCTGGTACTAGATTTTTTTTTTTTTTTTTGGAAAAACAAAAGGTGTTGGTATTAGATCACGAAGATAATTTTCCAAATCAGTTAGCTACCGTACCAAGCACAAACTCTGATCCTGATCAGGCAATTCTTTCACAACTTAAATTTATCGTGTTTTTCTTAGCTAGACAGTAATTTCTTTATTTTGGGATATTTTTCCATGCTAATGTTCGTAATAACTCGTAATCAATTGGAAAACAACAGATAACCACCGACTATAATCGTGATAATATCATTGTTCTTTTAGGTGGTTTGTTGCCTCAAGACATAAACAAACCATTGAGTTTTTAACCTAATTCAAGAAGAACAAAATAGCGACGGAAACTAAAGAACAAAACAGAAAATAACACAACATACACAGTAATAGCTAAAATCATTGATAAAACCCCCAGAAAGCTCATGAAACTCTAAGAATGTCCAATAAACGATGACAAAAGTCCCGTCTATTTCCTTAACAGCATATACACCGACACCGATAATAATCAGAAGAATAGGAAGAACAGAAACGCGTTTGTGGAGATGGATTAATGAAATTGTACAAAGAAACCTTTAATCGTTAAAAGAATAAGAGATATAATTTACCTTGAATATCAGATCTATGTCGATCGATTGTTCGCTCGTATTTTGAAGACGAAAACCCTTCTTTTTGATCGTCTTTCTATCAAGAAGGGGACGAACGAAAGAATTAAGGGTCTGTTTTTTGTTTTTATTATTACTTTCAGGGGGGGAGGGGTTGTTTGTTTGTTTTTGTTTTAGTTTTTGGTTGCACGACTTATCGTTGTGTTGTCTAGGATATAAAAGGGACCTTCTAGGCTCCAGGCGGTGGAAAGGACTTTAAGATGGCCCTCACTTGCTAGACTCGAATTTTGCAGGCTGCAGAACCATCTGGTACAAAGTCACCCGAGTCTTTCCAGGAGCCAAGACCACACATGCATAAACTCAAGCACTGCATTCAGCTGTTCAATGGACTATACAAATGAAGCTAAAGAAAGTTATATATGTATCACATAAAATTTTCTCTTGTGCATAACCGTAAAATCGTAATGACTGTAAAATCATAATGTCCGCTTTTAAACAATCTAGATGTCTATATGCATATAGGAAGTGTAATCAGCAAGCTGATGCGTTAGCTAAACTAGCCAGAAAAAGTCATGTAACCAAGAACTGGGATATGTTTCCTTCTGAAGTTATATCAGAAGTATCCATTTTCGGTATGTAACAGTTCGTTTGCTTAATAAATAGGTTTTACTTTCAAAAAATAATATAAATCTTATATATCGTGTGAGAGTGCATATGTCAATTTCGAACTACATGGAAAGGGAGTGAGTGGGGGAGGGGTGGACAGTCACTACGCTTCCACACAAAAATCCATCCATGATCATAAATTGAGAATCATAAAACTCCATATTCCTTGATGGTTGCAGAATTTATTTCTTCACTATTTCTTTTTCGACCAACATTTCGAATGAGCTAACTTGTTTATATTTTCAAAATTTGTTATTATCGATCTTGAGTTGTACTTAGCTCTTGTTTTTATCAGCTATCTACTGGAATCTATTTGGACTCCTTATTTTCTTTCGGTATATTTACCATCCTTTAATACTCGAGATACATTTTGGGAACCATTCTTGGAGTCGATATTGATGTGTTTTCCTTTCCCAGGAGATTGCACATAACTAGTTTTTCTAATTTATCAAAGTACATGGATTTCTTGTCATACTAGTAGGATATTGAAATATATTCTACTAATATTTGCCACATCATTGTGGGTTAGTAAAATACAAAGAATATCAAGAATATCTTAATTTCGAAAATGATATTAATTGAATATTTATGAGAATTTTTAAAATAGGTTTTCTTGTTTTCCAATCAAAGCTTTAGTCTTAACACTATAAATAGTGGAGCTTGTATGGTTACAAACTCATCACAGAACACACCAGGGTCGTGTGGTAGTTAAATCAAACAAAGTAAAAAAGTAATTCTGGTTCGTTTTGGAGAAAAACACAGTTAACTAGTTTGAAGTCTTCTTTGAGATCAAGAAGCCCTAATACTTCCGTTGGTGAAACACTAAGAATCGCACTTGAGTTTTCAGTGTTTATTACTCCCACCCATTTGTCTTATTATTTTCGTCCTATATTCTATTTTCGTCTTTCCTAAAATCTTTGGTGGAAACTACATTTATGGTCATATTTTGTAGTCGAACTCTTAAATATAACCTTTAAATTTTTATAACTATAAAATTATTTTTGATATAACCAATCTAAATTCTTAAATGATATCTTTATCAATAAGAAATAAATCATGTTAATATCTATTATATTTTATCTTCATTCCACTTAAAAGAAACAAATATAAGATCGATAATATAACCAAAATTAGTAGGGAGATATTTGCTTTTATCTTCTTTTAAAATATTTGATCCCTCCTATTTTATAATATCTAGGAGTAATTATTTGAGGTAAAAGGTTACGAAATATAGTACATACAAAGCTTTTGGTTGGTAACCTAGCAACAAGCTGGGCTCCAACTCCCCTTTGAATATCAATGCCTAATCTATAAAAAATAAAACTACCCAAACCGCTACTGGCATCATTGCTGACAAGACAATTCTTCAGACGCTTGAAGAAACCCAAAGTATCATCGCCGAGTTCCCCTAAAGTGGAGAAAGCTAGGTTACCCAAACCATAACCATGCGAAACACATTTGTCCAAATATTTAGTGCGTTTCGTGAAACCGCACTAGAAATAGCTTTTAAGGACAAAAGAGCGAACACCTTCACCAAAGTGAATGGCGAGACACCCGTGACATCCATACAAACATCTTGTCCATTATCCCGAGCTTAAGAACAAGGATATCGACAGCTTTAGATCTATGTCATCATCGTCGAGAAAACCAAGAGAAACTTCCTTGCAAGCCAGCACACACGACTTTGTAACAAATGTCAACAATAACATCCCGAACAAGATCATGTCGAAACTTATAACCAACATCTTTAGCACAGTGAAGCGCATGATCACCAAAGATATCCATAGATTTGCTACAACTTGGCATAAACTATTCTCAACAAACAGAGGAGGGATACCAATGTGATAGCAAAGTACAACTCTGGATTGTCTTGGTTTGAGGCACTGATTAAGCCCACTAATAAGTATTGAATGCAATCTCTTACCGCCATAGAAAATTGTTCTAAGATTTATTTCTTAATTGCATCGAAATAAGTGACTGCCAAGGAGTGGGGGGTGGGGGTGGGGGGTGGGGGTGGGGGGCAGTATCATCAATAAAGTAATTGGAAGGTAGTCCGCATACCTGGATAAAAGTCTAAAGAGCCAACTGGTAAGCAGAGCCTTTGTCCGTTGAGAATAGATCACCAAGGATCACCTTTTGCGTCGAAGCAGTCTGGCTCTGAGAGGCGAGATAACAGTAGCTACGGGTATCCGCCATGGTATAAATGCCAAGTCCACCATCTTTGATAGGCAAGGTAGCTAATCTCTGCTGTAAAGGACCAAAGCCTGCACCATCACCAGTAATTAGGAGTCTCAAATACTTATGCATCTGGTCATCAAAAAGATCGGTGGTTGATTGCAAGGCCGCATGATTGGCAGTACGCATTCCAGAATATAATCTAGACACACCAGTGCAATTGCGAAGTAATATCATCTCGCTTTGGGGATCCTTGAGTTTTTTGATTGCATTCATTAGGTGAACAGTCTTGTACACCCTACTCAACATCATATCACTAATAAAGTCCAAATCCAAACTCGCATGTCCACCAAAAATTTTAACACCATTAGAAGGTCTACCAATGTCCGAGGGGAAAACACCATCTATTGTACTTTTGGGATCAATAGAAGGCCAAAAGACTTCCGTTTTGTTTATGTTGAGATGTAAACCCCTGCTTGGTCCTTCATTTTCTATTATGCTAAAGGCCTTAGCTACCTCTAGTGTATCGCCAACAATTGTACCATCATCAAGGTACCAGGCATGCAAATCGAGTTTGCAACGAGAAACAATAATCTTCATCAAGGGATGAAGTGTCAACGCAAACAACAAGGGACCGAGAGGGTCACCTTGTTGGACACCGAGTGCAGAAGACAAAATATATTGGTCATGATAAAGTTTAGCCGGACGTAAGTAGCAAAATTCTACCCATCGAGAAATACCTGGATAATGAAGACGAACTTCCTTGATGAGCTGAGATCTGCTCTCCAATAAGCGATTTACAACATGTAAAATGCTTTCTCCACCAGCAGGCACACCAACTCCGAATTGGTAACCACCTAAATAAGAAGTCATGTCCTTCACGGTATATGTTTCCAAAAATAAAAATTTCCAAAAATAATAAAATTACATGGTATATGTCCTTCACCTAAATAAACATTTCCAAAAATAATAAAATTACAAGGTATATGTTTTTTTTTCATATACTACACGTTAGTTTTAATTTTAGTAATAGTTTGGCATTTAATAAAGGTAATCATGATATTTCTTCCAGCCTCCTTAATATTTTGACTTAGACAAAACGGATTAATAAAATAGGACGGGGGAAGTACTTGTTATTGAAATAATGTACAGTTATATTCTACAGACATTCTTTATTACTCGTAAGAATTGTTTTTTTTTTTGTGTGTGTGTGGCTTCTACGCCTATTTATATAGGTCACGAACTTAACATCCAACTAAACTTAACCTTTAAGTAAACTTAGCCCCCCAAGTAACTTAGCCTCCAAGTATTCAGATATATATTGAAACCCTAAATTTAGCCAATAAGAAAATCTCTCTAGTCTAGAATATTTCAGAACTTTCTGGGACCCATAATAAAAACAGACAATATTTAGCAAATACTCCAGTCTATTCTATGATGAAACCAATGACTAGAGACTTACTAGTACTCCAGTCTATTCATGAGTGGGATCTTGTGTTCTTGTAATGTGCTTGTAGTTTTCATTTTCTTTGTTCGACATCTCTTTTACTTCTTGTAAAAGTGATTGGTTGTCCTTTTCTTCTCCTCAAATAAAATTTTTTCTTTCATAATTTAAAAAAAAAAAAAAAAAAAAAAAAAAAACTAGAACGATTGAGATTTTGATCATGTTGAAAATTAAAGGGGTTATGTCTTAGAAATTCGATCATATTATCCTCAAGGTTAAAAATGGGAACCCCGGTGTACTTAGAAATGTTATAGAGCAATCTTCTCTGGTTAAGTCGGTCCCTAATTGATGGCCCATTTTTATTTAATATGGAGTTTACAAAACCCATCAATTGCGGTTAATTACCTCTTTACACGTACTCAAAATAATAACTTATATACCAAGATATCGAATTAGCTAATCCAGGTATATCTAGGAACCCAAGTAGTGCCTTTACTATATTGACCTTTAAACGAAAGTTTATCCCAGGACTACGATACATGTTTGTTTGCAAGGTAAAATATTTCTACCTCAAACACGAATCGACGGTGATTATTTGTTGATCAACCGCATGGTCTTTCTCTCTCCACGTGAACAATAATGGGGGTACCTGCAAAAAACCCTCCGATGCTTAAGTTAGCTAGAGTTTTTCACAGGAGTTTTAGTAGGGAAGATTGCATACCTTTTAGGGTTGTGAACCCCTGTATTTATAAGTTGCGAATTAGGGTCTTACTCTAATTTCGAGGTAAGTATGAGTCGTATTCACTTGCATTGCATGCCTCCTTGCATTAATCTGCCTTGCATGCCTCCTGGCATTAATCTGCCCTGCATGCCTCCCTGTATTAATTTGCCCTGCATGCCTCCCTGTATTAATTATCCTGCATGCCTCCTGGAAATGAATTGGTCAACCAACCTTCTAGACATTTCCAAAATCTTCCTATGGGGTTATGGAATTAGCTAAGCAAAAGGATATTAAAGACCAAGCCCAGAGTTGGTACAATTGGCTAAACCCACGCAGTGGGCGGAAATATCCACATGCCAAATAATCGTGGTGAAACATCCATCGGCCGTTGGCTCAGCTCGGCTCATTTGGCGATTTCGTCACCGGGTGAAAATATCATGAGAACAAATGAACGGGTGTACAAATCCTCGATTATGTAAATATGCTTAATCGCGATGACCGGATCTATGCCAACCAGTGGAAGGAGGCGGCCGTGACGAGGAGGTAGCGGACGGAGGTGGCATCGGCAACTGTTCTCGCAACCGTCACGGAGAAGGTGATTCTTCGTCATGGCGAAGCGAACCCGACGATGTCATGGCGTTATAGGCGGTGATCGCGGCGTCATAACGTCGTTACAGAATAAAGACGATTATTTGCTTGCAAATGGCGTTAGGCGCAGAATTCAGTATATGCCGAGCGGAATATTCTCTTCTTGGCAGAAGTACGTCGGCGTCATCACGGTGTCTTTGACTCATGCCGACATCACCACATATTGGACGGCGTTTGTACTTTTCTATCAACGTGGCGCCATCTCGATTGGCCCACTCCGATGGCGTGGCAATGATTACGTGGAAGCGATGATGTGGCACCTTATTGACTTGGATCTTTGTACATGGGCTTCTATGTATTATGCTTGTGAGGCCTAGTTAGCCATACTTGGCTAATAAGAGGAGCATATTAGGCCCAAGTAAGCCCATTTCTAGTGTAAAATATTAGGGTACAAACATCGCCCCCTCTTAATCCATAACTTGTTATGGGTTAAGAAGTTCGGGTTTCCCAATTATGTCCGCGACTGAACTTCGCATTGTTCTGGAGTGTTGCATAACTGGCCCCCAAGCGCGTTATGGAGTGTTATGCAACTCGCCCCCAGGCATTGTTATGTTTGTGAACCGAGGTGCTATATATCTCGCCCCCAAGTGATTGAGGTGATATATAACTCGCCCCCAGTAAGTAATTATGTCATGCTGCTCAATGCTCGCGCAATGATGCTCTTCCTTGCTGCATTTTGCTCGCGCATGGAGTGAGAATTTTGTGTTTTTCTGCTATCTTGAATTCGCGCAGGAGGCCAATCCTACTATTCAAGATGCGCGCAGAGTTGAGATGTGTACATTTTCCCATGCCTGGACAGGAGAAAATGTTCGCCACATTTGTTGATGTCCCGTATGATGGGGGTACGTTTGGGATAGGGTAAAAATGCTCGAACTATGCATTTACCCTATTTGCAAGGTGTTGGAGATGTTGTTGACAGCAGGTTCGAACTGCGCTGCTTAGCCATTTTGGACTGACTGCGGATTATAACCATCCGCAGTAGCTTATAATTAAACACGAACAATTTTGATAGAGTGTGGAGTACTAAAATAATATTGAGTTAAATTTCTGACTAAAAAATAACAAGATAAGTACCTACTGTCCGACAACAGCTTCCTCGTTAAAACCTTTGCGTAGAAAACTCAGTGGGATAAAACCATCATAAAGGAAAAAGAGTGCAACACAACAGGATTTGAACGAAACTAATCCAATGCGAATTTAGCTAATGATAAAACTTCTTCAAGTGAAACGAATTTCATGGCTTCCATGGTTTTGAATTTTGAGTTTCATCGAGGTTCCTTAGGTAGTATGAGCCACGAGGCGCGGGCCTGTCTACTATGTATGGACCCTCCCAATTTGCTCCGAGCTTTCCACGGTTTGGTTCCATCGTGGTCGCTCGAGCTTTCTTCCGGTCCCATATTCGATGCCGTCCTGGTCATTGAATGGATCCTGAGTAGTCGACATTAATCACATGTGTTGTGCCAAATCGTCACGAGCCTTTCCCAAAATCCCTTTTCACGTACTATTACATCTTTCCAGCGTCTATCATTCGCTGGACTTCGATCTGTAAGGAGCGAAAATTCTCAGTCTTGTGACCAATGTCTTTATGATAATTGCAGTATTTGTTTTTGTCACGTTTATCACGTGTCTCCGCTGGCAAAGGACGATGGGGGCTCAAATCCTTGCCTATTTTTTCATACAACTCTGTAAGCCGTATGTTCAATGGTATCAGCTTCATTTCATGATGTTTCTGGTATCCAGTTTCCATTCGTTCCCCATGGTTTTTCTCTCGAACTTCATCTCGATCGTTATGATGTCCACTCGAATGGTTCTCCGACTTGTCTTTCTTCCCATCATTTGGACAATTGGATGATCTGTTAACTTCTCTTGTTTCTCGAGCTTTTGAATCATCCTCAACTCGAGAGTATTCTTCTGCTCTATCATACAGTTCTTCCAGAGTCTTTGGTGGTCTCTTGACCAAGGAACCGTACACACCTCTTTGATCATACTGGTATGCCTGTTTGAAAGCCGTGATGGCGACTTATCGCTGGCACCATCCACATCGGCCAACTCTTGCTTGAAGCGTCGAGTGAACTGTCTGATGCTTTCCTCCTTCCGAATTTCCATAAGGAACAATGCGTGGCATCCATTCCGATCACGTCTGTTGTATTTGTAGTGAGTGCAGAATTCTTCAACCAGCTTGTGGTAAGTCTCGATCGATTGTGCCCAAAGCTGATTGAACCACGTTATTGCTCCACCATTCAGTGACTGTGGGAACATCTTGCACATCAACTCATCATTGTACTGCCACAAAGACATGGCAGTTTCATAGTGTAAAACATGCTGATATGGATCATCAGTTTTCTCATCGAATTCTGGCAGCTTGGGAACTTGAAAATTCATTGGCGGTCGGAATTCTCCGATATTCAATTTAAAGGGAGATCCTGCGGCTCGATGTAATCTATCTATCCTTTCCTCTCTGTAACGCTTTTTCGACATTACTTTCTCGATCATCTTGCAAAGGTGAGCATCCGTTATTGCGTTTACATCGCCATCAGAGGAACTGTCCTCCTGCTCATAGTCCTGATCCTCTGAAATATCAACTTTAGATCTTATTCTTTTCCTTTGGGGTCCAGTGGACTCTCTTCCAACTTTGCCTTGCTCCGAACGAGCATAGTAAACATGCGAAAATTCTCTCTCATCGTGCTGATCTCTTTGTCATTCCTGAGGCATTTGAGCGAGTGGTGGTTCTGGCCTTACTCTGCTGAGTTGTAGTTGGCCGTGCTCAGGTTCCTGCTCGCCGGGCTCGTACACGCCTTCGTCTAGGTAGATCTCTAGTGACCAACATATTTTTCTCTGGTCTATCAAGATCGAACACTTCTTTGTTTTGGTTTGCACCTTGCGGGCTAACTCGACTTCCAATGCGCTTACATATAGACCGACCCTTCTAGTTGTTCAGATTGATAGTCCTTGGTCGAGACTGGTTCTCTCGTTCTAATCTCAGGAGAGCGTTCTATTTCTCCACCTCGTTCAGCTGATGGCGCAACAGTTCTTCCTCCGTACTAGGAGTCGAGATTCGTCCATCTCGCAGGCCATGTCGATCGTTATTCCTCCTTGACGGGCTGCCGAATACACGCCGTCTGTTTACTCAAACTCGTGGGTCTTCTCCATCAGGTATGGAATCAACATCCATTCCTTCATCTTCGATCATCGGTCGTTTTTCTCGAACACGATTATTAAGATCGCAGGGTTCTCTCACGAACACGATCTCGATCCTATCCGTTTCCGGTGAGGACTGCTGGGTCTTGATTGAAGCGAATCTCGAGGATTGCTAGCAGAAACGATCTTTCGTGCAGTCTGTTTTACTTTTGCCATAATCTCGATTCGGGAAAAACATGATCTCTTTTCTCGAATCCCCTTAGTTGGCGCCAATGTTTGTAAGGTAAAATATTTCTACCTCAAACACGAATCTGATGGTGATTATTTGTTGATCGAACCTCTGCCTTTATCTCCACGTGAGCAGTGAATGGGGGGGGGTACCTGCAAAAAACCCTACGATGCTTAAGTTAGCTAGAGTTTTAGTAGGGAAGACTGCATACCTTTTAGGGTTGTGAACCTCTGTATTTATAAGTTACGAATTAGGGTCTTACTCTAATTTCGAGGTAAGTATGAAGCGTCTTCACTTGCCCCGCATGCCTTTGGCATTAATCAGCCTTGCATGCCTCCTGGAATTAATCTGCCCTGCATGCCTCCTGGCATTAATCTGCCCTGCATGCCTCCCTGTATTAATTTTCCCTGCATGCCTCCTGGAAATGAATTGGTCAACAAACCTTCTAGACATTTCCAAAATCTTCCTATGGGGTTATGGAATTAGCTAAGCAAAAGGATATTAAAGACCAAGCCCAAGAGTTGGTACAATTGGCTAAACCCACGTAGTGAGCGGAAATATCCACGAGCCAAATAATCGGGGTTGAAACATCCATCAGTGTTGGCTCGGCTTGGCTGGCGAGTTGGCTTGGCCGAACTGACTTGGCTTGGCTCAGCTGGGGTGAAAATATCCTGCAGAACAAATGAATGGGGTGTACAAATCCTGGGATTATGTAGATATGCTAAATCGCGATGCACTTGGATCTCGCTAGCCGTACGGACGGAGGTGGCTACCAGGGCATGTCCAGCTCGACAACTATCTTCTTGCAACCGTCGCCGAGAAGGTGATCGCATGTCATGGTGACGCAACCTGACGATGTCCTGTCGCCGCTTATAGACGGTGATCCTAACGGCGTCATAACGTCGTTACGTAGAATGAACCTAATTCGGCGCTCTGCAAGCGTCGTTGAAGACAGTAGCAGTATATCTTAGACGGAATATTCTCTTCTTGACAGAGTACGCTGACGTCATCACAGTGTGCTGACTCATGCTGATGTCACCACATACTAGACCACTGACTGTACTTTTCTGTCAACGTGGCGCCCTCTGATTGGCCCACTCCACTGACGTGGCAATGATGACGTGGAAGCGATGATGTGGCACCTTCTTGACTTGGATCTTTGTACATGGGCTTCTATGTATTGTGCTTGTGAGGCCTAGTTAGCCATACTTGGCTAATAAGAGGAGCATATTAAGCCCAAGTAAGCCCATTTCTAGTGTAAAATATTAGGGTACAAACAATGTTGTTTTGGTAATATTAAGTTAGTTTAGCCTCCAACAAAATAGGGTTTCCTTCATTTAATTCTATAAATACGTCATTCTGAATTCAGACAGATCGGAACAAAGAAAAGACTCTCTTTCTCATCTTTTGCATCCCAACAATTTTTCTCAATGGATGGTTTAAACGAAGAAGACATGGTTACTGTCTATCACGATAAAAAATTAAAAGAAAAGATCAAATCAAATGTAATCAAATTTTAGGTGTTGAAGTAGAATTGTTTTTACTTCTAAATCAAATCTGCACCAAGCTGTGAAGTTTCATAAAGATGTGTTCGATGCACCAGAAATTGGAGTTGTGAGCAACCTCGCTGAAGATCTTATGAAGGTTAAACTTGAAATATGTAGAATTGTGCATGTTATCTCTAGTATATGTATTGTTATTTTTAATGTCATTTGAGTCTGCATGTTATGTTTTTTATTTATCTATGTTCTGTTTTTGTGTTTAATGTTTTTTTTTTTAATGTTATAAAATGATTCATATGGAAAAAGTGGAATTTGTAATTGAGACAAAAAATAGTCATGCTACTGCAAAAGTTGTTATGGAGAAGGAACTGTGTTGGATGAAACAATAATTTCGGATCCTTGCTATGAAGGAAATGTTAGGAAGTTAACCGATCCATATGAGTTTGAATGGTTGCTTTGTCCAAGTAAAAAGAAGACGATTCCAGACATTGATGGTCTTACTTACTCCTCTTCATTCAATTGTTATTGGAAAACCAGTATCAAATATACATACACGAGAGATTTTAAAAATAATTGAACCCTCGAGTGAATGGTTTTTTTTTGTGTGGAAGCAGATAAATGGATGAAGAAGATATTTTATTTATGAGAGTTTGCTTTTTTGAGGTCAATAAATCATGAAGATTATTACTATATTTGAATGATAACATATTTTCTTCATCTTTTATTTGTTTCTTTGATTTGGTTCAGTTATTGATTAGTTAACCAACTCGATTTTTGAATCATATATGTTTTCTTATTTAATCATCTTTTTCTTAATCGATGTGTAGTTGTGGCTTTGCAACTTTGATTAGTTAACCAACTCCATTTTTGAATCATATTTGTTTTCTTATTTAATCATCTTTTCTTAATCATCTGCGTAGTTGTGTCTCCGAACTTGATGAAATTACAGGATATAATAGAAAATTAAAAGCATAGCATGAAAAAACGTTGTTATCACCTAAAATAGGATGATGTTTTTTGATAATTCCTAGACTAGACAAGAATAATTATAAATGAGATTAAAAAAAAAATCTAGGTATCAAATTTGTTTTGTTTTTATTCGAGTTTTGGATCCCGAGTGGAGTTATAAGGTTTTATCTTTTGATTGAGCGGTCCCAAAGCAGACAGAGAGAAATCATTCAACATTGTTCTTTCACAAGAATCAAACTTGTACAAAAAAAAAACAAGAAGAAAAGAAACAAATTATTCCCTACGTTTACGGAAAGAGTTACTATCACTTTTTCATTTTAGCCTATTTTGATAAAGAAAATGACTATACTATCCAGTCGATAAACTTTTGCAAGTTAAACAATCCATCTTTTGGATCAGAGTTAAAAACATGAGCACATTCCTCAAAATATGGAATAATGTTACACACACTTGAGTGACTTGCATGTTTTCTTTGACCATATTTTAACATTTTTGTCAAGTCGTATGGTTCTTATTTCATCACACTTGGTGTTTATGTTTGGTACGATCATCGAGTACACTAAACTAACATGGGGTTAGTCAATTGGGAATAGTAGATAGATATGGAGACTTTTGATGCAAGAGGTTTTGGGTGATTCTCTTTGAGTTTAGAGATTTTGGAAGACTCACTGAATGATAATCCAAGGAATTATGGTGATTCATAGAGACAAAAAAAACATATCTGGATTTCACCTTACATAGATGAAACAAGAAATATATTTACTTTTTTACGAAATGAAATGAATATATATATTAGTCCATCAATGGCTAATATAAAAAAATAAAAACACAGCTGAACATAAGGGATTTGAACATCTAGTAAGCTTATTAGGTTTTGGAAGGCAACATTTTTTAAGGGTTTAATTAACTTTGGCGAGATTAGGGTATACCCAAACTAATTAGGGTATACCCAATAAGACAAAATCTGGTTATTATGAAGTAAAACCAAGCCACCCCTTAACCTTGTATTTTCTAAA
>JAJJWW010017595.1:0-25385 GCA_023531295.1 Papaver armeniacum
ATCAACAACCTAAACACCCAATCACATCTCTCACACCACATCGAGAGTTGCGGTTACCTCCCCTCCCATTGGCCGGTCAAAGAAACCCTCGCTCCTGATTGGCCGAAATCAAAGTTAGCCCCCTTACATTTCGTGGCCGTTAATTTTTAATGGAATATGTAATCTGAACCTTCGGATAAGCCGCAAAATCTACGAATATCTTTTGGGGAGAGCCCACGATTTATTTTTTTTGGGAAAAATACCGAGAATTTCCATGTAAAAAGAAAATCAACATAGATAAGTTTATACGAGGATTCTTTCGGGAGCAACTAATGGAAAAGAAATCTTAGAAGATCTTCGGGTAAAAGAATTCTCTTTTTAGAAAAAATTCGAGAATTTCCATATCAGAAAAAAAATCAACCCAAACTCTCTTTTTATGGAATTTTTTTTTATTGGCAATTAATGGAGCAGGGTAGTATTTTCGTGTAATCTAATATGGAGCTATAATTGACGACCAAATAAGGGGTTGATGGTAGGTAAGTACATTAAATAAGGCAACAAAATCTGCGCATGTGATTATATATGCTACAAGAATTCCTTAAATACCAAAATTTTTAGTATACGGAAAGTATTTTACGTATACGTATATACTTAAAATTCCTATTTTAGGATAATGATGCTCCGATTACGCCAAATATAGACAACATAAATGTGGTAAAAAAAAAAATCTACCTCCAGGATATAATATTGTATGTGACACTTTTTTTCCTCCGCCTCCTCTCCTCCTCCTCTCTGTTCTCATTGCGATTGTTCATTGATTAATCTAACTATAGTATGTTTGGTTCTATTTTGCAGGTACGATTGCTCTTGACTTATTGTATGTTGGTAAACCCTAACCCTCTCTCTCACATGGATTTTTATTGTTACTAGGGATTCTATGAAATATTCTGACTGAATCACTCTGTTAATGTTAATGCTTATGTTAAGATTAGTAACAGATCCAATCAAAAGCAGTTTTGAGCATGAAAACCAACTTAGTGATGGTGATTTTAAGTCTATGCGATTCCGTTCCAATATCTTCAAAAGAAAACCTAGACCTTGATTTTATAGGTGAAGGGAGGCTAATTCAAACAATGGGTGTCTCATCAGATTCGATTTTTTGGTAGCTTTTCTATCCGTTTTCTTAGTCTTTTATCTGTATTCGTTGCTATTCACTGATTTCAAAGTCTTCTTATTTAGAATTACAGGTAAACTCTACTACTTTTTTTTTTGGTTGAGTATGTGTATACTGATGATTGTGTCTTTTCAAATTATTCCTTCTGTATGTTTTTGATTTTAGGTCATTGGTAAGTGTTCATTCTTCAAAGAGCATTATCACTTTGATTGAGTTCTATTTTCACGTATCCATTCTTGCTGGAAAATAACAACTTTCTCAAATAGCCCTCTGGGTTCAACTAAACTAACTACCATCACTTCCTTGATTTGCAGAATCAAAATCAATTATTAAGGATTCGATATTTAGTTTTATCTCAGTATAATGTCTTCCTAAAGATGTACCTAAAGTCGGGGAAATTCTCAGGGATGTTTAGTAAAATTGATAGGTTTTAGTATACTACGTAGATCATATTTTCTCTTTAAGAAAGATCTTATTACGGAAATTTGGATGGATTATACTGCTCGGGATCATGTTGAGTACGAACCATTATTCTCTTAATGGTTGTTTACTAAAGTTCCAATGGATATAACGTATAAAATCTTGCATACGTTATGTGATGACGTCTGAAAAGGTTTTATTGGTTGTACCTCTTTAACACCTCTTTAATGATTGCTATGCCCTCTGTGTATAGTATACTACGTAGTAACCATTACAACTTCTTTCCCCGCCATTCTTATTAATTAAAGAGGGTTTGTTTTTGGTTGTTGATGGCTTAATCAGCATTATAGTCAAGACTAACCATGTTTATGGTATGCAGATCATACAAAATGGTTGGAATTCCATAGGAAACAGTAAGGTATGTTGCTTTATTGATTCTTCAAATCATGTGTAGGAAGTTACCAAACGTAGGTGCTCTTTGTTCTGCATGTTCCATATTCAAATAGCGGAGATTCACGAAGAAGTCTTCCACTCATTGGACTGATCCTTTGGTGGGAAATGTTCTTTATTTTAGACAATGAAACCATTCCATTACTACCAACCCAGAAAGCCGAGACGTTTTTCTTTTTTTGGAAAAAAAATCCGAGAATTTCCATGTAAAATAATTTTTTCTTATACGTACCACTGTAAAAAATAATGATAATACGTTTATATGGAAAAAATTTTACATTACAATATTTAGTAAGGCTAAGAATAGATTTCTTGCCTTATTTTACCATTCATGCGGGATATATTTAGTGAGCAAATCAAGGAATTGCTAAGCAAATCATTCATGCATGTTTACCATGTATATTAAGGCTAAGACATTTTTTTTCTTATTTTTTCCATTCCTGTTCGATATATCTTTGGAGACAAATCTAGGTGCTATTAAAACAAAATCTTACGCTAAATTTAACAATTCATTCATTGGCCATTTATGGCAAACTACCGATTGTAAGCCTAATTTTACATTGCAAGTATTTAACTAATTTTAGAAGTCCTGTGTTTGTTTCTTAATATAGGTTCCCTAATTGCCATGTATATGGTGAATTTCTTCTTATACATACGACCTACATTTATTATATAAGTAAGACAGAGCATTGTGGTCCAATTGTTTGTTGTTTTTTTTTCTTTTTTGGCGATTAAGCTTGGGTTTTAAATGGAGAATTATTGCGAAGAGCTCGGTTTGTGGTTAACTGAGCAGCACTCTTCTCTTCTCTTGCCAGTATCACTCATGATTCTTTTGTTTTGATCTTTTGCTGCATGATTGATCATTTTTTATGTGGAAAATGTCATAGATTATGGTGACTCATTTTTTTCACAAGTGCTCTTTGGCGAACTCTGATAGTCTTAGGGTTCTATGGTTTTACGTTAATTCTTATGATTCTTTTCTTTTTCACGTTTTTATGCTTTTTAGTTTTATTGATTTTTTCTATTGTTATTTCTAATTGAATTTTATTTAATTTTGTTTGATATTTGTAGGTGTGAATTGACGGTCCTCATCTTCTTCTTCCTCTTCTTCTTCTTCGTAATTATCTTATTGCTATTCCTCAAATATTGGTGTGCAGCTATAGTAGGTTATTTTGCTGGGTCCTTGACTTGCAGATTTTTATAATATCATGGTGAACTTGCATAACTGCAGTGACTTCCATTTTCAGACTCTTCAGCCAATAAAGTTGAATGCATGTTAATGCATGTTCAGGTTTTTTATATTTATATTTATATAATTTGCAGCGGTAAGTATTTGGATACAACAAATTCCACTTCATTGGGAAATAATCCACTTGGATGTTTGGCTTTTACTCTAGGTGAGAAGGTGTTTGGCTATTATTCTAGGTGAGAAGAAGTGATGCTTGCAACAAGTAAATATGAGGAACTTTTGAACCAGTTTTCTTCAATTTTTCAGTTTTTTATTATTCAAAATATTTTGTACTTATGGGCAAGGATGGGTATCATTGCTGGCTCATGATATCATCAACATCAGGTACATTCTGCACTTATTACTCTATCTTATCTTTCTTTGGTCTTAGGAGTCAAGACACATTAGAAGGCATGTGTTAGGGAGAAGATTACTCATTGGTGTATTATCTGCCTGTTTTAGTAGTGATTATATATCGCTGGGCATTGGAATGGTACATCAGATGTATATTCTGCTTTGTCTCACAACCCTAATGTATTGAAGCTGCTATGTTTTGGGGTTCAAATTCTATTTAATATTTTTAAATGTTTAAAACTGATATACTTCTTCTGTCTCTTTGGCATTTTGCATTGTTTTTTCATTTGCATTCAAAGATGACTGAAACATGATTGTTCTCTATTTATTTTTAAGTATCATACTGTGAAATTTTGTCTTTCAGGTATGGCAAGGAAGTTCTAATCAGTAGATCGTGCTCTCGACAATTGAGGCTGTGAAAATATATAAAACGAGTTCTGCAGGTGAGTTTTTCCCATACATGTGCTTTTATAACAACAATTTAGCATTATGCAAATAAACACTAATTAGGGATTGCTCTGTTGATGTGCCTGAATGAGTTTGTATAATTTGTTGTTATTGTTCATTCTATCTCAATAATTATAAAACTTTTTTGTTAATTGTTGAAGCAATGGATTGGATTATTGGATGTTTACGTTCTATCTCAATAATTATAAAACTTTTTTGTTAATTGTTGAAGCAATGGATTGGATTATTGGATGTTTACCACATGGAACTGCAGGAATATTGAACTGCAGGAATATTGGTGGGCATTTATGAGCAAGTCAATTAGAATGAAATTGGCTTTTAAGAATATTATGGAAAACGGAAACCAGTTGTCTTTCAATCTTTACTGAGATCTCTGTATCAGTGAAAATTGTACTGCAATATTTTCGTATCTATCTTTGAAATAGTTGTTCCATGAATCATTAGTAAGATGGAAATATTAACATGAATTTCTCACAAATAGCATGGAGAACGTTGTTTTTTTCTTTTCCTGGAACAACATGGGGAGCTTTGGGAAAATAGGTGATATCAGTATACCACTGAATGGTAGCAGTTGGCCCAAAAACTTCAGGTGTCATGTCATTGTTAAATCACTTCCATTGCAGTTGGCCCTGACATTTTGATGCCATGTCATTTTCGATCGATTCAATCACCTCCTATATCGCTAAAGCTATTCAAACACTTCCTCTGTGCAGAATTTTTATGTCTTGGATTGTAACCAAGGAATGTAACCATATATAATCCCTTGGAAAATAGTTTTTTTAAATTACCGTAGATTTTAATTTTTTCCATTCCAGTTGTATATATCTTTACTAACAAATCTATGAACTATAGAAAAATATTTTCCCATATCTGTATTTAGATTACGCTAAATATAGCGGTTGATTCGTTGGCAACTTATGCCAAATTTAGTGAAAGAAACAGAGAAATTTCTTTTCAAAATACTCTATAGAAGAGAAGGCATCGTTTAAGGTCTACAGTCATAAAACGAGATTGCAGCAAAAGTGCTGACCGGTGCTGGTTTTGGTAAAAAAAAGTAATAGTAATGCGAAGGTTGATAACACTGGACAGTGCAGTGCCGGTTATCTGGTATCAAATTCCTGTGCCGGTTCACTTATGATTCGCAGCTTATAGTGAACATCCAAAGGACTTTTATGTGCTGGTTCTCTATTTTGATAATGAATTGGAAACAGTATAATCCTAACCCAAAAATGTGGAATAACTCTTTTGTGTTGTGTTTAGCAATTTAGGCAGATATAGATTGATATATAGATTCGTAGATAAATACATAGATAACACCACTTCTTAATGGAGCGCTTCTTCGACATTATATTATCAATATTGTTTTACCATGTTTGGTTTGTGTTTATTCTCTTTCAAAACATAGTGTGTAGTTGAACTGTTTGGATTGCCTTGCCAATTGAAATACAAATCATGATGACAACCCTTTCCAGTTGCAACTCATATTTTGGGTATCCTCATACAGTTAATAGCCTACGAGATATCTAGATTAAGTGTTTAAGGTTAAACTTTAAAGTGTAGTTGGATATATCTTTTTGGGTATTAAGCTTAACCTGCCTGCCCTCTTCTGCTTTGCAGGAAAACTCAATTGTTATGCCATCATAGAGCAGGCGATGAAAAACTAATTTGCTTTTAACTTCTGATGCTTGGAAAAATATCTCAAACTGTAAATCTTACAGAACAGTGACACATAGGAAAAGTAGACTTTTTCTTTAGGAAATTGTTGCTTTTAACTTCTGATGCTTGGAAAAGTATCTCAAACAGTAAATCTTACAGAACAATGACACATAGGAAAAGTAGACTTTTTCTTTAGGAAATTGTTCTCACATCAGTGGTCTCATAGATACTATCTGACTCTTCTCTTAGTAGGTTTGATTGGTTTGATTTTGATGTTTAGCTCAGTACTGGATGGTAAAATCAGGTAATGGAAAATGGATCAACCTTTGGATGGTACTCCTTTTAAAAGGGGATGAACAGTTCCATCCCTCCAATCGAAAATTCGGCCGTTGGATCATGTTGGTGACGCTTATGACAGTTCTTGATGTTGTTGTGAAAGAAAACTTCGCTATATGAATAGGAAAGGATGTCCGTTTGAAATATCTCTTTGAAAGCTCAATGCGTGGGGAGACGAAAATGGATTCATCTCGCCTAATATTAGCAACGCTTATATGCTTAGTAAACCTGTGACTATATACTCTGGCTAAATATATTGGGAACAGAAGTGCCGTTCCAAAAACTTGACACTACAATTCCGCGTGTGCCGTCGTCCAGAGCACCGGTTCACCCTTTGGGTTTGATATCCCAAATGTATAAGGGTTCACGGTTGGTTTTTGTTGTACCACGGCATCCTGGTACTAAAATAAGAAGGGAAATTTTTTAAATGTGATATATACGCACATCTAAGTCATCATTATACTTAGAAGTAAATGACTGCGGATCATGTCATTGCTATAACATTAGAATATTTACATCACTTTACGCTTCATAAGTGCAAAGACTACTTCTTATTTTGATTGTTTTTGAATATATATGTATCTTGATGAGGACATTAACTACAATAATTTAGAGTCTTGCAGTATTATGACATGCATCATTTTTGTGAAATTTACTTCAACCTATGTACGCTTAACTCAGTATGACGCTTTCAGTTTTCAAACCTCCATGGTTAGGAATATTTACCTTTCACCATTTCAATTAACAAAATCTCGCGTACGTGTTTGTGAGACAGTACAGGAATTGTTTATTAATTTATTTTTTGATAAAGAAAAAAAACAGTCTAAAAATCTCGCGTGTAGACCAAGAATAATTTTTCAGATCTTCATGGGATAATCCAGGAATTGCTAGAATGCATCCCGCTTTAGTAACTTATGTGTAGCTCACTTTACCGAAGTCATTCATTTTCTAATACAAATCAGTTCACCGGTGTTTCAGAACTAAGCTAGAGCTGGTTTGGAAGACAAATGCTCTTATTAGTAATTTATGCGTAGCTCATGTTACTTTTCTGAACTAAGGCTAACCCTATGGGATAGATTGAACTGTTAGATTGGCCAAAAAGTGTTGCAAATCAAGAAATAAGTGTGGGAAAAAAGTTAACACTACTTCTGGATACTTCTCTCTCCTAGCAACTGCTCGCCGTTCAACTAGCTGCGAGATTGAAACGATGAATGATTCAGCGTTGAAAATGTGATACAAACGCTGAACGGTTCAGCGCTGGCGCTGACACAAAAATCATTAAATAGTGGTCCCAGATGACGTGGTCTTCTAATCTAGCTGCTAGATTAGCCATCTCATAGGACTTAGGAGGTTGCCCTAACTGACGTGGATTGTCAATCTAGCTGCTAAATTAAAAGACCATAGGACTATAGCTGATTTGGAAGACAAATGGTCATTTTTTTTATTTTTTTTAATTTTGGGGAAGTATGAGCATTGTATATATAGTCCTTTTTTTCTTTCTGCAAGATCATAATGTGAGATTATCGAGCTTCAATAAAAATTACTAATATATTAATTAATTGAATAAAACTTTGTTCTTCTTGACATTATAGTATCAAATTTTCAAAAACAAGATTTACATACCAAAAAAGAAAAAAAAAAAGGTTTTTACAAGATTCTTTCGTGAGATATTAATGGAAAAGAAATCTTAAAAGATATAGATAAGTTTTTTTACGAGATTTACTTACCCAAAAAAAAGAGGTTTTACAAGATTCTTTCGTGGGAAATCAATGGAAAAGAAATCTTAAAAGATCTTTAGGGTAATTGTCGAAACATTCTCTTTTTAGAAAAAATCCAAAAATTTCCATATCTGAAGAAAAATCAACATAAATAAGTTTTTATGTAACTTTTTTGTCTGCTATTAATGGAGTTATCTAAGTTTTTATGGAAATTTTTTATCGGGAGTAAGTTTTTATCCTCTCAAATTTTATAGCCGCAAAATTTATAATATCTTTTGGGAGGTCCCAAACGTTTTGTAATTTCCTATTTTATCACGATTTACCGGACAATATTGTTACTTTTCCAAATTTAGACCCGTATTATATGGCAAGATGAGACGCTTGGATCCTTCCAAAATTTGATTCAGTTTTTTAAAGAGGTTATTTTGCGTATTTATGGGCGCCAGGATATTCTGGGTCTTCTAGAATTGGGAACGTGAAAAATATATCCATATTTTTGTTAACAAATCTATAAACTATTGGAACTGCCGGAAAAAGGGGGAACCGTATATAATAAGAGAGGTAGGTACGCAACTAAATTAATTTAAGATCTTACGATTTATTTGAGGAAGTATATATGCCAGTTTAGTGAAAACGTAAAATGGGATTTCTTAGAAACGGAGTTAATGAGCTTTATATATATTGACGAAGTTAAAATCAAACCTATCTAACAAACTCATGCTTTCAATGGTTGGAGAGGGGAATCAGGGAACAATGGATGACCATGTTCAAGATTTGTATGCTATGCAGATGTTTTTTTAATCATTTACTGTCGAATTTTGGAGCTTAATCCATGAACAAGGTTTGGGTTGTTACACCGTTAAGTTGAAAATACAAAACAAAATTCCAGCCTATAACAGTAGCGCATCCATAGGTTACAGGAGTGAGTTTTGGATCAGCAGTAGCATGTCCGAATGACTCAAATGAGGGTGCTCGAAGCGACAATGCAGTTGAGTAACAAAAAAGTTAGAAATCATGAGCACTTCAATTTCATATCACGAATTAAAAAAAAAACAATGTATAACTTTCGTGAATGAAGGAATCTGCGTACATGACATCATGGTTAGAATCATAAGGCTATAAAACTAACAATTATTTTAGTATTTAAAATGTGTTAATTTGTGCTGTTTAACTCTCCTTTGTCGGATTGACGACTAGCTGCACTGGAAGGTAATGCAAACATGATGATTTGGGGTTCTTGCTTACAGTAGTATTTGTAATATTGCAGGAAAGGAATAAAATTAATTCTATGCTTTTCCACAGGTTTTGAGTACAAGAGTAGAAAAGAAGATCGAATAGCATATGGAGAATCTTGGGCTTTGGTTTTGATCAGAAGTTTTGGTTTATAAGAGCGGTGGTTTGCTTTTCTTGGTTTGTTTGGTGGTGGAAGAAAACCGAATAGCATTTGAAGAAGCATCGCCGAAGAATGAAACTCTGTCTTCAATCACAGCCCACACTAAAACCTCTCTCTAGAACCGTGAAGAGTTTATTGTTCCTCTTCGTCGGTATATTATCACTGTGTGCATCATTGAAGACGGGTCCAGATATGCGACACATTATGTCTTGATGCGTCATTTTCACAATTCCTCTTCAACTCTAGGTGATGATATGCAGACACTCATGAAGATGGAGTTACAACAATAAACAATGGTGCTTGGTGAATCGGACTTTGTAGGATAGAATCCATAGTAAGTGTGGCAGTTTTTTTCTATTTTGGTTAAAACGGTGATGCTGCAAGTTCCATAATGAACTGGTGTGTGAAATATGTGAAAAAAATCTATAAATAATAATAATATATCGTTCTTATCGTCATGAGAAATTAATGCACTGCCTTATTATCAATTTTGCGTGGATGGGTTCATTGATTAGCTATAACCAGTTAACAACTGAGCAGTGTTGATCGATTTTTGTTTCCCATAACAAGTGTTACATTTTATGGGATTTAGCAAAGGTGTTACAATTTAGCTCATTCTTTTTGGCTTTCATAGCTTCTCAGTAACTTAAAATGCCTTTACATAGCTTATTATAGTCGCAACACTGGCACGTACTATAAGGGAATGCTTGATATGATCCAAATCAACAAACCATCCTCTAAGGTCAGTGGTGGTGGTTCTTAATTACCATTAGACGTTTTTGTATGTATAACAATACAATTCAAGAGTACATTTGGTTTTAATGGATTACATGGATTATAAAAGTTGAAAATAAGAAAAGTCACGCATGCGGTGTTGAGCAAACACCAATTGAATTAACTGGCGCATACCCCAAATGCAACGAAGTAGCCCAGAAAAAATTCAAGAAAAAAATTAATACGCCCGGTGCGAAGCATGGGCACATAATCTAGATTTGTGCCTGTGATACACACCGGGAAGTTTTTTTTCTTTTTACTTGGTGTGCGCGGGGCTTCGATGCACTTTTGATTTGGTGTGCGCGGGGCTTCGCTCCGCCCCGTGGCGATTCAATTTTTCATTTGGTGTGGCGGGGCGAATGCATTAAATAGGTGGAGAGAAGATAGGAAATAGGTGAGGATTTTATTTATTTATTTTCGCAGAAAATATGTGTGAAATATGTTAAAAAAATTTTACCTTATGTATTAATTTGGAAAAAAAAGTCCCATTTAAGATTTGCAATTTTTAAACCAATCATATGTTGCCAATTAATAACCATCTACATGTCTCTCCTGCGGATTCATTCTCATTTTTCCCATTTTTCATTCTTTGATGCATTGGTTTTAACTGGTGTTTCCAAGATGGGATATCGTTATGTTAGCATGGGTAATATATTTTTGTTTTCTTGACAGTGTCTTAGTGGCACTATGTGTGAAACCATGGAACTGTTACAAATCCACAATAGGATGATAAAATTACTCTTTTGTTGATTTACTTTTTTTTTTCCTACTCTTTTTTTCTTTTCCTTTTTCTTTTTCTTTTTGTTGATCTTTTATTCGGAGACTGAATTTGAATGTGTAAGAACGGCATTGGGCACATACTTTCATATGACTACTAAGGTTACATGCAGGAAGACGCGGATATTCTTTAAATTTGTTTTCCCTTTGCAGTAGCAGCGGTATCTGGTGGTTAAAGATTAGGTCTATAAAAAAAATTAATGACTATATTGGATTAAAAAAATGTGAAAACTGATGTGTAATTAAGTCATCCACCCTTGCGTCGGCTCATTCATCTCTGATGATAAACTCAAGTTTCATTTGGAAAGCCATTTGAATGTGGCGAGGTGGTACTAAAAACCACATGTTTTCTTTGCACCAGGTTGAGTTTTACTATTCTTTAGTCAACATTTCTATTAGGATTTTTATCGTCTATAGGGTTTTTATCATTTCTATCTCAACTAAGGCACCTGCACGAAGAGGCTTGATGGGATCCATCAAAAACACTTAGCATTTGAATTAGATTATCATTCTCCATCCACCAGAGGACTATAGAATTTATATTAGTGGATTTGAGAATTCATATTACGTACTTTTGTTTTTAGCTTAAAGTGCCTCCATTACTTTCATGCACATGATACTATAGGGTGGCTTAATTATTGTTTGTGTACAATTTACGAGTTTCATTTTTAAAACGGACATTAGCGGTGACACCGAACATTTTTGCAACTCATTTTTCCTATTCTATAAGGAATTATTATTTTAGAACCGGAATTTGTAAAATAATAATAATAATAATAATAATAATAACTTTTTTATACGGAAATATTTTTTGATGTTTAAGAAATTTGTAAGAAGAAATAAAAAAAACATTTTCTACGGACATATTTTCCCCTATTTTTTTATACGGAAATATTCAATTTAAATAAATAATAATAAGTTATTTTATAGGCTAGGGAAAAGGATATTTTTATAATGTTCTAAGAGCACCTCCCATAGTGTGCGTAAAAAATCCTTTGTGGACATTTTATCAAGACCCTTATTTAGAAGGATTTGCACATATAGTATTATCTCCAATAATATATGGGTTTGGCCATTAGAAAATATTATGGATGAAATTTTACGGTTTAATTGTATTTTAACTAATTATTAAAAATCAAAAATACAATATGGAGGACATTCCGAAGGTGTAGATAAGACTTTATTCAAAACCTTTAAAATTAATATTTCATCCCTCATGTATTTTGTTAAAATTAAAATCTAAAATCCTATGTTAAAAAATAAATCTTCCACATTCTATTGGAGATGCTCTAAATATACGTGCATATTTCCAAAAATAGTTTCGACAAAATCTTGCATTGTATGTCAAAATTCTCATACGATGGTTGGGCTATTTTGTTGGGTTATTGGGTAGGAATATAAGTTGTGGAGGAAGCCTAACCCTGCTAACTATTGTTTCATTCATATTTAGGTTATCTTCTTGGATTATACTCGAGATTGAAATCAGAACACCAGCAATAATGGACCGAAAACCATGCCACTACATGTATTTATTATTTTGTTGTTGATTTTTATTAGGGTAACCACTTCTATTTTATTTTAAACATAGATAAAAAAAAAGATACATTTGGTTGGAATTTTAGTGTTTTATCTCTCTCACGCTATGGGATTTGCGTGCAGAAAAGAATTTTTGGAAAAACAAGTTGAGGGGTTTCAAAGTTATGATTTGAATTAAGAGATGCCTGAGTAGAGCAGTTACAATTTGTTAACTTAACCAAAGGTTGATTCATCAATTCTCCTTCTTCGATTCTAATGGTTTTCTTTTTGGCAGTTGCCAAATGAGAGACTAAGTACAAATGTAATGTAGTTGCAGTTTAGTGAAGAAATGAGTAGGTATAGGTACTTGATTTACAATGCATCGTTTCTTTATATGATCAAGTTTCTTATGCTTACGTCAGTTGAGTAGACATCCACTGGGAACACATTAAGCATGAGAATTCTAATATAATTTTCATATGTGGGAGATATGACATTGGTGAAACACTATAGAAATTAATGTGTCGGCCACTTTTTTTTTGTGTGTGGGTTAGAACTCTGCATTCCACTATGAGGCCATTGACATGACCTCATTACTACAAAAGATATAGTGCGTTGGTCATTGTCTTACCAATGTCATAGCTTTTAAGAGCTTGAAATTAAAAAGCTTCCTCATTGATTGCAGCCAAACTATATTGATTTTAAGAGATCGAAATTCAACTATTGAGTAGTGTCTTACCGTCACAGTGACGTATTTAATCACTTACCTATGTTTACACGGGGAAAGGTGGTGTTACCTTGCTTGGAGATTCTGTTCGTTTTAAGAAGCTAAATTTGGGTGAAGTTGGATGCATGCCTGAGGTATGTTGTTGAGGTATGCCTTACTAAAACACTTATTAAATTGGAAAATTATTTTTCACATGCACAGAATAGATTATAGAATGTATATCTCAGTATGCTGATTTGAACTTACTCTTATAAGATGGTTACCAAGTCGATGTACATTCCGG
The DNA here is from genome assembly GCA_023531295.1 of Papaver armeniacum. NCBI lineage: Eukaryota > Viridiplantae > Streptophyta > Magnoliopsida > Ranunculales > Papaveraceae > Papaver > Papaver armeniacum. Next base: position 13,253 of record JAJJWW010017595.1, read on the forward strand.
AATCTCGGATGGCATTAGCTTGCTTTTAAGCGGTAACCTTACTATTTTTCTTTAAACACACCTGAAGCAAAACAACTATCAAAATTGTGGTGCTAATTGGTCTACTGGCGGATTATTAACAAGTTTTGGTACGAAAAGATGGGTCAGGTCATTTCAAACAGTGTCTGTAACTGAAGTTGTTAATATTATCTATGAAAAAAAACATTCAAATCACGTTCATTTTTTACGTTCTACGGTGGGAATGTTTATGATATGCTGAGTATGGTGATGCATCCAAGTATGGCGATAAATATCTTGAGTGTTATACTCGAGTCTAATTGTTTCATGGTTCATAACATCATCCTATGGATTTAAAAGTTTTCTTCATCAAACAGTTACAAAAGGAAATAACTAATAAGAAACCGGGAAGTTTCACTTGAGAAGTATATTTTGGTAAAAGTTTTTGTTTTTCTTCATAACTTGACATCCACACCCACTTGATTTTAACTACGACAAATAAACATGAATTTCAAAGTTGTCAGATATTCAAAGAAACACAAGTGGCCTTGATGTGATTTAGATATTATTATAATTTTAATTTTATACTTCAGGAATATTCCCGACTACAACTAAGGTAAAGGTGTAAGAGGTAAAGCAGTATATGTATGCTTCTCAATGGGAATGGGAGGCACATGAGTATGTAGCAATGAGAGATATATGTGTATGGTAGCCTAACAGGAGATGGAGGTACATGAGTATGATAGTGGGACATACGCGAGTATGTGAAGGTGGTTTGACAATGGAAGTGGGAGGTACAAGAAGTATCGATGGTGACTTAGCAGCAGGAACGCGAGGTACAAAGTGTATAATAGTGGCTTGGCTACATCATGAGAGATACATGAGAGTACGGTGGCTTAACATGAATATATTGGATGTACAGGAGCATAAGGTGGTTTTCCAATTGAAGTGAGAGGTTCAAGAGTATATGTTGGCGGTTTGGCGACCGGAGTAAGATGTTGGTTTATTTGGTTTAACATTGAAAGGTATAATGATTATTTATTATTGTCATTGAATATAACATTGAAATCTTAGAGGTATAACATGCATAGTCCATATGCCTGATAATCAATGTTGTACATACTATTTTATAAGCGAACATGCGACCAAGTATAATCCTTTATAACGTTGTGATTATAGATTTTTTTGAGTGTCGGAGATGGCACAGTCTGAGCCTAGACTGCTTATTCCATAAAATTCTTGACCTTGATGGTGCATAATATTATAGTTATTAATTATGAATGCTTCAGTGAACTTACTCAATTGGAATAGATGGCTCTCCGTTTGAGCAGGAGTTACTGCTGGAACTCCTTTATTAACGAAACTCGAAGATTTCTCAAAAACTGTTTTATTACTCAACTGGAACATAAATAACATGGTAATTTTGGTTCTTTTCTTTTTCAAAAGTGAATTTGATCTTCCAGTAAGTTTGTCAAAAAGCATATAATATTACAGTGTGTTTGACATGTCATAGACCACTATTAACTTATATTTAGCTTGAAATTTTGATTTGTGCAGTTGGTTGAGTTAAAATAGTTGGTGTCTCATTAAAAACTAGCGGGAATTACCCACGAAGTGCGCAATGCCAACCAATATTTTAGGCGGATGTTAGTAGCTTATAAAAACCGTCTTCTCCTTCGCATTGGGAGTCGTTCTTATAACTGCCTATTGGGAGATCAAGAGAAGTTCTTTATGAAATCGTGGTAGAGGGGGAACAAGTAAGAAACACTCAGTTGATTAATTCTCCGTAATCTATCGTGTTGATAGGATATCAGTGTTGTTTTATTTAGGTGGTGTCACTTTTCTTGGTTATTGCTGCTATCATAGCTTCTCGAATGTCCATAGACATTTAAAGTTTCCAGCCATACCATATTCAAGAATTCTGGTTTTAATATCAGGCATAACGAGATAGAATTTCCGAGGAAGATAAACTTCACCGTAAAGGTATATATTGGAATTTTTTAGTGTGGTATTAATTCTTTGACCTTCGGTTTGTTTAGAAATTTTGAATTTTAATGAGCATTGTTTGATTTAGGAACTTGAAATAGTTAGTGCATGCTTTTCCCATGTGTTGTGGAATGTCGACCAATTCTATGAGCCGATAACATGTAATTTCTGGAACTCGAGGATAAGTTTAATTATCTTATGGATGTATTTTTATTTTTTGAAAAAATTGCAAAGTGGTCACTTTTAATATCGATTCGCTTGAACTGGAAAACTTATATCAGTCGAAGTTATCAAATATGGACTTCATTGGCTAACACTATTTGAGAAGCCGTATAGAATTAACGCCTCACCTCGCAACGCAATTTTTTAAAAATCCGATGAAATTTTATTTCTCGGGTGTGTAAAGATGTGTGAATCTTCGGATATATTTAATGTTGTTGGTGTATACATGCTTATCAGATGGATAATTTTTTTGCCTGAGTTTCAACTATAATGTAATGAACTATATATAAAACTAAACAACGCACGAATTATAAATTTCATATTTCAAAAGTGGTAAATTTGAAATACAATTCACAAAATCATCTTATTATATATTTCACATTATGTACAGTTCAAAGGATCATCCTATAGTGACTTGGGTCATTTTATAATTTGAAGGTATTCACATACAAAAACTCAAACTATTATATTAACATCATCCTATTAAACATATGATCACTTTATAATTCATAGGTATCCATAAACTTATCAACGAAATCCAATTTAACTCTATCCAGCCAATTTTCAACCAAATTCATTAGTTTACTTATAATTCATGGAATGGGACCATCGTATAATTCAATAAGTATTTATACTGCATGCGATTATCCAATTCCAAACTATTTATAGTGCGCGGAATCGTGCTATAATGATCATCTTATAAATCGTAAGTGCTCACATAGATCAACCCAAAGTGTGTGAAATTAAATCGGTAATGCATGATATCATCCTATTGTACAGGGGAAGATCTTACAATTGTGGGTTACTCATAATCTTACTCAACAAAATCCATCTATCTAACAATCGAAATCAAGTTAAACTCCTCTTGATCGAATCTCATGCTACAATGTACATGGCCGGTGTGTAGCATGAGATCATCTTATAATGTACAAGGTCATTTTGCAATACATACACAGATCTATGAACTAATAAATGCAAGTTAATATATCTTGGTAACCTTAATGGAAATTAAGTTTGACTCTTATATCTAAAAATTTGAACCTGACTCCCATAATGCAAGTGACTAGCTTCTAATTAGGTCATGTGTATATTGGTCCATTTAAAATATACATAATTTGCTCTATGATGCACGGGGTCATCGTATAATTTAGAGGTACCAGTAAACTAAATCAATAAGATCGAGTTTAATTATCTAGATACAAAATGGAATCAAATCCAATTCCTCTAGGGCATTCATAATTTTTAGTTCATGCGTACATATGCACGAGATCATGATATTATGAGTAATTGATATACAGTGAGTGTAAACTTTAATTTACCATTTTATGTTAGTGTATAATGCTCTTATCTCCGTGTTGTCTTCCTTTAGTAGAGTTTGTGAAAGCATCTGTAAGTGTTTGTTTGTAACAGCTATGTCGGTATGCTATAAATACCTTTGTAACAATCTTTTTGTAACTAATATTTTCATTTATATAATTTATTTTGTCTCTCTTAACTTTGATTATCTTAGAGATATAATTCATACTTAACATATTGCATGGGATAATCATATAATGAACTGCGTCACTTAACAATTCCAAGGTATTCACATACACGAAGTAAAAATATATACAACTTAATGATGATGCAAAACAATTTCTTATTAGGTGTCTGGATATACATTACAATGATACATTAATCAAGTCGAAAATCCAGAAAGTAATTTAGGGATATGATTTCAAAATAACTTTTAGAAGTAAACAAATTCACTTTTTACAAAGCAAATTGTTATTGCTTTTGATTTTTGAGACTGGCTTCTGCTTTTGGTATCCAAACACCCTCTTAATATTCGTCAATTAAATGGTAATTGGTGAATTTGGTAACAATCGCAATGCATTAGTGCCTTAATTATATATATACTGCAGAACCTAATTGGAACCCCCTCTGGGCTGAGCGCGGGGTAAAGCCCCTCCAAACCAAACGAAGGCCAACTCCCATCATACCCGTGCTACGGGTACCCGATTCTTAGCACGGGTAACATATAAGGAACTCAGTCACATTTAGACGGAATCATTTTTTCCCATCTATTAAATATAATTAAACTAATCAAGAATTTTGGAAGATGCTCTAATGTATCTAGGCAATGGGTGCGGGGCGAAGCCCCGCCACACCAATCGACAATTCCCACTGGGCCCCGTGCGTAGCACGGATTACATACTAGGTGAATCATTAATTATTATTTTTTTATCAGTAAAGAATTTGGTGCTCGCGAGTATCGAATTCATGTCACTGGTATCATCACTTAGTGACTTTACCAATATACTATAATGATACCGGCAGGTGAATCATTAATTGGTGTGGCATTAAGATTTTATATATACCAAATATAGGCGATAAAAATAACTTTGTAAATTATGCATATATGATTGTCAAAGGGTGTCAAATTTTTTTATCCATTAAAAATAATATTACTAATCAAGATCTTTCTGGAAATTTACGATGTCTTTGTGCATCGGGGCGGGGTGAAGCCCCACCACACCCTAAAATACAATCTCCATGTTACATAAATAAATAAGTGTATAATTTTGCTCAATTGTAAATAAAATTTAATTTAATTATGGAGTCAATTTCTTTTTAATTATTTTAATATCTAGACATAAAGCCAATACATTAACATAAATTTCTGATTCCAAATTTAAACCATTGAATAATAAGACACCTAATGGGTATCAAAGTTTCCTATTTTTCTTAAAATAAAACTAATCACAAATTTTTCAAAAAAAAAAAATATTAATGCATTTGTCTACGGGTGCGGGGCGAAGCCCCGCCATGCTAAATTAGCCGATCCCACCGGCCCCGGTGCGTAGCACGGGTTAGACACTAGTTGTATAGAAAATTAGTAGTTTAATTTTTGGTTAATACAAAAATTATCATTAGGGTTATTACTGTTATCATTTGTTAAGCAAACTAAAACTTGTTAAAGTCAATTCAAATTAGTTTGTGCTATCTTGTTGAAGGTGATACGGACAAGGCTTCATTGGCTAGCTAAACTGCAAGACGTCATTTGAAAAGTAAGTTGCTAGTGGACTACTTAATTAAAGTTTTAAATTTTAAATCTTAATTATTTTCTAGTTTAGATGCTTTTGTAAACAATAGTGATTGGCTTTTCGTACTTCTATTAGTTGGATTCACGTAGGACTCTAATTTATTTGTAGAAGTTCTTCTCAATCTTACACATATAATAAGCCACATAAGTTCTTGTTTTTCTTTCTCTTTTTTACTTTGGTTTGATCGGTATTTCTTTCTCACTATTTAAGCATGCCTTAACAGCTCATATTTTCGTCATGGATCTTGTTTATCAATAACACCAGATTTTTCAAATTTTTTTTTTTTGTAGATCCCATGACTTTTATATTAGACCCAAATGCTTATTATTATCTAAATCAAAGGATACATTTTTGGGACCGTTTTTCTCATAATCTAGTTGTTTTATATGTATTTATGAAGTTGTGATCAATTATTTAAGCATTTTTCGAAGTTTAAGAACAATTTTTTAAATTAAAACAACAATCAACCTATTTTCAGATAATAATTTCTCTTATACTACCTCTGTTTCTTAAAAAGAGATACTTTCGCGTTTTCTTTTTAGCTAAAAAATAGGCCAAATTGAAAAAGTGAAAGTATCTCTTTTTAAAAAACGGAAGGAGTATTTACGAACAAGAAAAAGAAAACGGATAGAAATGGCTTAAATCATTTTGTCAAAATTTCAGCACATTGTTTTCTTTTGTAAATTTATTTTGTTCTAAATAACAATGAGTTTATAGCAAATGATTGGGTAAAAAAACAACTTAAACATTGTACAGTTTAGAGCAAGTCTACCAGTATTAATGTCAAAATGTCTATATTCCGTTTTACAGAGTAAGTCTTCAATTCAAACAACTGCTTGTTTGGTTTTTTTACGTTGGTTCATGCATAAAGATGAAGGGATGTAATAAAGGTGTATCTTCTGAATAATAGCGGTTGTTAGTTAGTTAACACCAGTTAGGTATTATTACACTTAAGGTTAGTATATTTGTGTGTAAGGTTTTACATAAGGTTAGTATTTGGTGTGTAAGAATCCGATACTGTCAAATAAATAGTTATTATTGTCGCGCTGAATATTGCAAAAGTTATTGTATGTCCTCTTTATTATAAAAGGGCTTAGCCCGTGTCATAACGACATGGGTAGCATTAAGTGGCAAACACAAACGACTGATCATTAATCATATATAAATAAATAAACATGAATGAGGATGAAAATGAATCAATGAGTGATACAGTGGAAGATGAAGGGTAAAAGAAATACACATTCCCCTTTGTTAATATAAGATTGTAATGCATGATTTAAAAAAGTAAATTAAATAGAAGAAATCTGAAACAAATTTGCAATACTTCATGACGAAAAATTGAAGTAGTGGAAGCAATTAGGTCAAATTGATACGGTCTTTGACAATCCAATGGTACGTAAGATGGTGTTTCTTGTGATAATCAAAATTTTGCCTTTGAAGCATCATTTGCAGATATACTGACCGAGATTTCTATACAACATGTTGGCCGAGAGACTAGAGGAGTTGTTAGACTTCTTGTAAAATTAGCTTTAAAAGTGGAAACCTAAAAAAATTAAGAAACAAATATTCGGTGATGCATTTTTAGGTTGGGCACTAGTTTTCTATATTACAGCATTCATAATTACAGCATTTGCTTCCCTCTGAGTGTTTCTATACGGACATAATGTGAAGGTTATTGTAAACAATTGGAGAGATGACCATCGCTGGAATTAGTAACTATAGTGTTGTTTGGGTGACCGGAGATTTGATGAAATATTATAAATTACTTTTACGATCGGTGAACAACTGTAATCCTCCTACCACCTGTAAACTTTAATTAAAATTACCACGCGCAATCTTGAAGATCATCATTCATTAATCCATTTCCGTCTCTAGCGCCAACTTCACCTTGTGACCTTGGTCATGTGGAAACCTTTTGTTAGCAATTATTGGAGTTCATAACAGGTAAGCAGGGTAGTCGCACACAACCCTTCTCAAACTCTGTGACGAATACCACCATTGCAAACGATTATTCAACTTTACTGAAGTTACAAGGCGTTGAGATGACGTTACAAAATAAATAACCGTTAGAAAATCGGTCCTCACAAACACCCTGATTTTCTTAGTGTGGGTCATAATAACGAAATAAAGATACCGTTAGTAGCAACGGCTGATACAGCCAACGAATAGTATTGTTATTTTCATTGAAGGGTACACCACCCTGAAATAGAATGCTTCTCTCTCATATGCATCATCCATAGGAAATATGCTAAAGGGAAGCTCGAAAAAGAAAATCAAGCCATTAATAACAACCAATTACCGCAACACCATGTCATGATAATCTGGCACGAGCCAGAGAAGAGGAATTCTTGGAGACCATGGGAAAAACGAATGATGAGGAAGTTTGTGAAATATTTGAGGGCGCTGCATTCAAAATCATTGATAGCGACGCAAGAATATTAATGGAAATGGTATTGGCACAATATTTTTTTTTCACTCCTTAGGGTTCAACGAAAACTATATATGCGAAGCATCCAAGGCTATAACAGTGGTGGCGCAGGGGAAGTCATGCAATCCAACACCAAAGGGAGCCATCACCTTCAATGATGAATACATATTCTACCGGGGTGAAACACCTCCGCCTTGTATATTTAGCAACAACAATTAATAGACAATAATTGAGAGAGTTTTGTAGATAAAGGCTCATCACTGAATCTAATCTCATTACATAAGCTAGAGCTAGAGGAGGAGTCGCGATCCATTTGATACGGTCACATGATACAATGGTAAGAGGTTTTGGAGGATAGTCCTTAAATTGCGATAGGAGCGGTCAGTCTCGTCATGAAAATATGACCGATCAAGGCGCTTACCCCGTTCTATATACTCGAAGACGATACGACCTTCCATGTACTACTTTCTAGGAGTGGCTGCTCAACCACAAGGTGGTGGTTTCGGTGTACTGCCAGTGTGTAAAGACGAACATTTGAGGAAAGAAGTTTTGCATCCCACTACAAGCAGCCCGTTCTGGCGTGAGGAAACATACATGGCAGACAGGTTTTACAAAAGTCCAGCGAAAAAAGAAAAAATGCATCAATCCACTTGACGCCGCTACCCAAGTGATAAGAGGTACAATCCCAAGTTTTGGGAGACCCTAATGCAACAAAGTTAGTGTCCATACCGTCTCGCATGGTCACCCAATCACCCACTAAGAGGCCAAAGACTCAGAGCTCGAACAACTGATTCTGACTTCTTTCGCCCATAGGAGGGCATGTCTAACGATTATAGAAATTAATCGAGGCAGTTCAAAGAGCAAAACATGAATGTGTTATATCTTCAATAAACGAAAAAAATGATGAAGGTTCCTCCAACACCATTATATATATCTAGCAAAGAAAGAGAAAATCAACAATAAAAAAAAAAGAATAAACGACATAATGGTTGCTCTATGACTCATTAATAGTTGACCCAACATTAGATGGATTAGAAGAGATCAATATTGACATGAACTCAGCTTTGATTGTGAGCTACCTATTATTGTTCATCATTATAAATAGAAGATTTTATGCATACTAGAATCTTAATCATGGCACATATGTGTCCTAGTCACGTCTAAAAGTCGTCCTCCTAAAGACCTAGGTTTCTTTGGAAAATCATTAGGTTATGACCGTTAAGGTCTTGATAAGGGATTCGTGAAGCCGCTCGGACTATTTTTTGATAGTTCCGAATATCTAAAATCTTAGTTTAATCTTTGTAACTCTTATTTATTCTAAGGTTCATATCTTCTCGTTTTACGTTTATGCAAGAATTATCGATCAACGAACAAGCTTGATAAAATTACCTACAAATTTCTCCTCGTTTCCCGACTTTATAATTCTACAAGTATTATATCAGTTTGATTGATCTTGTAGGGGGTAGAATCGATTAGGCATGTCTATAACTTTTTGAATTAAAATACCCTAATTGTTGAGGTTTGCTTGATATCTCTTTACCTTGAAGATCCCTCATGCGAATAGATATCCATTACCTAGATTGATATCCTTTGGAAAGGAAATCAATGGGCTATCCTCATTAGAGGCAAAATTAGTTAAAGTCTTCACTTAGGATGAAGCAACTTTGTATGGCATAAAGGATGTATATGGGAATCAAGTGCGTTCGGTCTTGCGAGATCCCTAGAGAAGTAAAAAACATGGATCAAGATAAATTTCTCATAGGTCGATTAGGTCTTAACTAGAATCCGGTTAAGTCTTATAATAGGCTAGTTTCTATAGTTGTTTAATACGGGATGGTATGTTCAAAACTTGGACTAGATCCACACATTGTAGTTTCCCTCGTTAAAAAATTTTCTTTTGTGTGTGTGTTTTTACTTTTCCGCATGAAAGTTTTGTATCCTTTTAATTGTTAAAATTATCACACAGTTCGTATCGATTAGATAAAAAGCTAGTAGTGTACTTGGTTCCCTCTCCTTCCCATACCCAAAAAGAAATTGTGAATGACAAGAAGAACTTGTCCTAATTAAAGGGTGTGATAACTAGATTCCTTTCAAATTACTCTTTGATTGAAGAAGTTAAGGATTGCTTCTAGATACTCAATTGGAACTAGAAGAAAGATTATGAAGATAATTTTTAAAAAGTGATACGTTAAATATAATCAACACAGGATAGGCAAGCCGATGAGTGTCCATTAAAAGTTCATAGCAAGTAACTTGTAACAATTAAATAAAACACCTCCCGAGTTGGAGATTGATATTTTCTTACATTAAGTTATGAGTGGACAATAAATATGTTCACGGTCTCTCTCTAAATATGTGTATGCAAACAAGACTAGAATGGTGGCCTCCTATATGCCCTCTTCTTATCATTGTTTGTGCATATTAAGGGTATCCTAAAGTGTTTATGGGTAAAAATCGTTCGCCGATTTCGGTAAATTCAGTAGGTGAGTGAGAAACGGGTTCCAAACCCTAAACAAATGTCCGCACGTGAGCACTTTATAGATCCGAGAGATCTGGCAGACAAGTCCGGCCTAAACCAAGAAATGGGGCTGTTCCGGACTTGCTTCGGTCACAAAGTGGAGGAGAAGGGTTGATTTGGGGAGGAAGCAAAGAAAGGTGTTGAGATGAAATAATTCGGGGAGAGTAGTGTCTCGACTTGTATCGGAAAGTGAAAGCCGGAAGCTTGCAAAGAGATGAAAGCTTTTTGAGAGCTTGCAAAGGTTGCCTTCGAGAGAGTGTTGTATTTTTCTCCACCGAGACTTGTCGTCCAAGGGAAATAGGTAAGACCTATTTATACAAGTCGAAAATGTAAACGCACCACTGGCCTCAGGTGGTGAAGGTTTTCACCATTATTTCCTCATTTATTTGATTGAGAGTAAAGGGGTGAAATAATGGGAGTGCAAGTGGGTGAGAGCAGGTAGCAAGGTGCCTTTTGCCGCATGTGCGGAATGTAGGAAGGTGTGGCGTTAGAATGCTTGTACGTTGAGTGTGTACAGAGGCAGTGGGGTGGCAAGTGCCAAGTGTGCGGAATGCCTTGATGGTAGGTTGCACGGTTTGCAAGTTAGGCTACCGAGCGTGCGTGTTTGGCATGTGTCAACGGCACGTATGGCCATTGGGGCTATGTCACAGTAAGAAAGCTATGACGTGCATGTTGGCATGCCAATGGCATGCGTGGCCAACTTGGGTCACAACCCCGGTAGGAAAACTTACCCGGCGGCGTGTTGGCATGTGCCGATGGCATGCGTGCACCAATTTGGGTAGCGCTCGGCAGAAAATCTACCGGCGGCGTGTTGGCATGTGCCAATGGCATGCGTGGCCAATTTGGAGTCGTGCCCTGGTAGGGAAAAGCTACCGGCGAGTGTTGGCATGTGCTAATGGCATGCGTGACCAATTTGGGTCGCGCTTGCCCAGTAGAAAGCTTCCGGCGTGTTGGCATGTGCCAACGGCATGCGTGGCCAATTTAGTCGCCTTTGGCAGGGAAAAGCTTCTGTGAGCGTGGCATGTTCCAATGGCATGCTCGGCCATTGCGGCCGCGCCTACAGTGAGAAAAGCTACCGGCGAGAGTGGCGTGTGCCAATGGCATGCTTTCGACCATTAGAGTGGCTGCCACTGTAAGAAAAGCTACCCGGCGGCGTGTTGGCATGTGCCCAATGGCATGTTGACCATTAGGGCCACGCCTCACAGTGAGAAAAGCTACCCGGCGTGTTGGCATGTGCTAAATGGCATGCTCGGCCATTAGGGTGGCAAACAGTGAGAAAAGCCATCAAATGAGCCGTGTTATGTGCCAATGGCATGTTCACATGTAGGGCCGCATACAGTGAGAAAAGCTACCGGCCAGGCTTGTTGGCATGTGCCAAATGGCATGCGTGGCCAATTTGGCCTAGGTTGCATGGTTTGCAAGCCTAGGTGCGGGCGCTACTTTGGCGTGGCGCTGGTAGGGCCAAGGTAAGGGTGTTTGGCTTGGCGTGTGACCCCGAGTAGCTAGGGCCAAAGCCGAGTGTGTTTGGCATGGCGCGGCTAGCTTGGGCAAGGTGTGGTGGCATGATTTGGCCGTTGGCATAGAGGTGCGGCTAGCATGGTTGGCATGTCGGCGCGTTTGGTATGGATGGCATGATTTGCCATTGGTATAGTGAGGCGGCTTAAAGCATGGTTGATATGCTTCGCGGCTTGGTATGGTCAGGCAAGGATTTGCCATTACATGAGGTGCCGGCCAGGGCATGGCTGGCATGCTTCTCGCCGCTTGTATGGCCGGGCATGATCAACGCGTACGTAGGTGCCGCTTAGTATGGCTGGTATGCTTCGGACACATGGTATGGTCAGTATGCTTTGCCAATGGGCATAGAGGAAAGGCTAGCTTAGGCTAGGTGTGACGGCA
>JAJJWW010017596.1:0-49603 GCA_023531295.1 Papaver armeniacum
AAGAACTCTCCCACAACAGATCGACTCAACCCTTTATATAGGGTAGTATATAATGGATGACAACTAAGCTGTCCTTTATTTTCGGGAATAACTTGCGAAGTGTCGCAAGTGTATAAGTGTTCGTCCTCGCGACACTCTTAGCCTTCGCCAGATTTTCACATCTTCCTCGTGTTCTGGTTGTCGTCATCCATTGCGTCATTTATTTTACTTCCCCGCGACTCCTTCGTGATGTTGTATTTATTAATCTCGCGAAGTATTGATGTCGCGATATTCTGATCCTACAGGAGGAAAGGGGTTCCATGACCGTTTCAAAACCAACTGATGCCCCATCGAGGTGAAAACAAAAACGTTAGTTCCAACCATTCTTTTAGGTTAACTGTGAATCTATTAGAAAGGAAAGGAAAATGATCAATCAATAGTAATGTATTAGGAAAACAAGATCAGGGGCTCAAAAAATCTTAACATCAGAACCACTAGGAGAAGGTATCCCAAAATTTCCAAGGAATTTTGCAAAATCAGTTGGAATATAAAAATCATAGATTATTAGAAAATTGAATTAAGCACAAATCACAATTGAAACATTAGTTGCAATAGACGAGAAAACATATCTAAATCAAATTAGGGAAGGGTACTAAAAAAATCAAATTAGTTGCAAGAGAAGAAATCCCCTACCTTTGTAGAAAATGATTCCAGCCGGTAACAGATAGTGACTTCAACTTAAATTTTAGATAATAAAGCTAAAAATCTTCCTTTTCTTGAGATTGTAGAGTTTATGGCAGTAGCTAATGAACGAAAAATTTCGGTGAACTCAAAGAAAATAAAAGAGAGATGTTTTCCATTAGTTAGTGTTGGTGGTAGAAAAAGAGACAAGACTGCCCCTCTAGCTGCTCATGTCCCTCACGTGGCATTCATGCCTTGATTCCCATAACACCTACTAATTATGCACAATAAATTCAGTAAGGGATTACCACTTAGTTAAGAAAACCTAAACTTGGTTTAGGGCACTCTCCATTTTTATAAGCATCCGATATTAGGATTGTACGCGCTCGTTACCTTGGTTCTATCTAGATAAGTTAGGATCGGCTCAAAACCCAAGAAAATTTTTAGCGACGTTACATAATCTTTGGCCCAAAAACCTAAGTTTGGCCACGCCAAACCATGCCATGCCAACGGCATGCCAACCTAGCCGCGCCACCATGCTGGCCTTACCTACACGGCTACCAAAACGAAGGCGTGCGACAATCAACGGTCGCCCTTCAATCCCAAGAGCAAATCCTAGCCGTCCAAGGTTACCAGACAACACATGGTAACCTTTGACCCAAAACCCTAGTTTGGCCACGCCAAACCGCGCCAAGGCACGCCATGCCAACGGCATGCCAACCTTGCCGCGCCACATGCTGGCCTTCCCTATACGGCCGCCAAAACGAAAGCGTGCAACGATCAACGGCTACCTCTCGTCTTAAGATGCAAAATCTCGACCGTCGGAGGTCACCAAGCTAGCAAGTCTCCCAAGCATAACTTGCCAGGCAACAACCATATGCTACATGTTTTCCACAAAAACATTCGATACATCAACACATATCACAAATTGGGGGATCCTCTTTGGGTATTGGTTTGGCGGTTTACAACGTGTGGCGTACACTACGCCCGTCATAAGGAAGTGTCATAAGGACAAGGCGGTTAGTAAATACAGGGAATTAATGGTGAAACGTTCTTTTTATGGAACATCAATTCCATGAGTTAACGGTTTTATGGAACATCAATTCCATGCGTTAACAATTTTATGGAACATCAATTCCATGCGTTAACGTTACCACCTCCTCCATTTACTCACCCATTTTTTCCATTCCTTAATGAGACCAGAGTACGTTTCACTTCGACTTGTATAAATAGGTCTTACCTATTTCCATCGAACAACAAGTTCATTCGCGGAATATACAACACTCAAAAAATACTTGCTAGCTTACCATTTGTTAGCCTTCCCACTTTTCTGATCCAAGTCACAGGAACACAACTACTCTTCCAGAATCAACTATTCTGGTCTCATCACTTTCCTTGCTTCCATCCCCAAAACCAACTCATTCTCCTCCACTTTATGACCGAAGCAAGTCTGGAACGGCCATTTCTTGGTTTAGGCCGGACTTATACAGATTGATCTCTCGAATCTAAAGTACTCCTTGAAGTACATTGGTTTGGGTTTAAATCCGTTTCTCACCCACACACCGAAATTACCGAAATAAGCAAAAACCATTTTCACCCAGAAACAAGTTGGATTACAAAATAGCTTGCATGAAATTTAATGTTGTCGGATGCTTATAATTGTACATGTGTCAATTTTAACGACGTTGAGATTGAAGTGTGAAGGTCGTCGGAAACATAAATAAATGTGAAAAACAACATTAGTGACATTTATTATAGTTGCAAATTGACACCCCTTATTGGTGTTTCCCCTGATTGTATGGCTCTATGTCTGGTATCAAAGGTCCTCGAAAACATACTTGAATATATATCACTACAAGTGATTTCCACTGTGCTGTCCATCGTAGAAACATGTATATAAATGGTCATAATGACAGTAACAAACCATTAAACGATTAAAAGAAAAAAAATAAGTTGATTAAAAACAAATAAAGATTTATGCCTAAAATTGTTGTAAAATATAATTAAATCTTTTGGAAATAACAAATGTTAATATCACCATTGTTGAATAAATCTTGATTCGTAAGAATCATGACAGGCCTAGATTACACATGGTTGATTCGAAGAAAAATCAGGTATTCTTTGTAAAGATTTTGGGAAATAAATGAAGACGGTTTTCAAAGGAAATGAATAAACTGTTATGCAGAGGGAATCTCTCTAACTTTATCTTTCCGTTAAATACATATAATTCAAAGAGCAATCCGATGTTTTTAATTAGGAACGGTTTCTGAAGTTCTTGCCAACTATTTTGATATGTTGTTAAACTTTTGATTCCCCTTATAGTACGATGACCACGATGAAAACCAGTAATCATGGATCCTATATTAAACTGTTGAGATCTATATCACGTTGGAATAATCTTCCCCAGATAATGTACAAGAATATATTAGAAAAAATTAACTACAATAAAAGTTGTCATATTCTTCGTGTATCACATCAATATCCAGTCATTAGAATATCAAAAGAAATTACCAAAAAAATTGATCCAAAAATCCCTGTAGAATATCATACCTAATCTAATGAAGAGTTGGAATATAACGGAATATTTATTTATTTATTTATTTTTAAAAGGAATCATGGAATATGAAGATGCAATTTAGTTTTGTTAGAAACTATAGCTATATGTACATGCCTTTTACTTGCTTTTATCTGAAAATTATCTTTCAAATATGTAAATGAATCATCTTGGTGTCACAAACAAATCAACTTAAATCAAACTATTGGTGCATAAATGAATTACTTGCCATACAGATACAACATAAAGAGAGCATCAAATACCCATTTATATAACGGAATATTTATTTATTTATTTTTAAAAGGAATCATGGAATATGAAGATGCAATTTAGTTTTGTTAGAAACTATAGCTATATGTACATGCCTTTTACTTGCTTTTATCTGAAAATTATCTTTCAAATATGTAAATGAATCATCTTGGTGTCACAAACAAATCAACTTAAATCAAACTATTGGTGCATAAATGAATTACTTGCCATACTGATACAACATAAAGAGAGCATCAAATACCCATTTTAACTATCTTTCCAATTCTATAATGATAATAACGATCTAATTGAAATTAAATCAAGAAAAAAAAATTACGAAAGAAAAAAGAAAGTTGAAACGAAAATACTATCAAAAAAAGACACGCCACATCGTGACAAACTAGTAATAATGTAGAGACACTATTAGTTATTGAAGAAGGAATAGTGAATGAGCCTAGTTCTTCCTTGATTTTTTTTGTTGCTCTAGGTATTACGATCCGGAATATAAATAAAATCAGAACCTTTGCACTTAGGGCACCTAAGATTATCCTTGAATAACAAAACATACATGAAGCAATTGAGGCACCCTACCAATACCATATCGAGGGCATCGTCATCGTTGCTTCTTTCTGGATTGTTACTACTATCAGTGCTCGGACCTTTCTTGTCTGAAGAAACACGAACTTGTTGGTGATGATGTTTATAAATTTCTTGTAGTTCTTATAAACAGTTGTTCAAACACTGCCGGATAAATCTAGCTTCAACTCAATCTTTCACGACGTATATCAATATCTCTCTTTTCTTTTCTTTCACTGATTTTGTATGTTTCTTGTCCTTGTCTTTCCACCTTCTATAAAAGGTTTCACCCACCGATAAAAAATCAGTACAAAAAAAAGAATAACAATTTTTTGAAATAAGATTAGCATATTATTAATCACAAAACCTAAATTAGTTTACAAGTATAAATTAAAATAATATGTACCTGAATATATAAAAATCTTTGATAACCAAAAAGGAGGATTATTAGATTCTTAAAGTTGAACTTAAGGAGATGAATATGAAGGTATGAGATCAATTGTAGTGTCGACTGGTAAAGTATGATGAGTATTAGAAGCTGCACATCCAGCGGCACCACCACTGTAAAGAGGCACTCTACCACTACTCAAATGTAGTTTTTGTTGTTGGTGATGATCCTTTGAACCTGATTTATAAGAAAGTAATCCTGGATATGAAGAAAGAGGTTAGAAAATGAAATTAATGACTCTATTTTTAGAGTAAAACTTTAAATTATGTTAGAAGAGGAGGAAAAATATTAAATGAGGGAAGATGAACTGGAGTATATATATGTAAATAACAAGTGTTGATCATTTCATGTGTATAGTTAGTATATTCATTAATGCTATATTAATTGATCAATTAATTAGGCCGGCACGTAATAAATGCAAACAAACCGCTGCTTCGGGCCACAAATTCCAGGAGGCTGC
The DNA here is from genome assembly GCA_023531295.1 of Papaver armeniacum. Lineage (NCBI taxonomy): Eukaryota > Viridiplantae > Streptophyta > Magnoliopsida > Ranunculales > Papaveraceae > Papaver > Papaver armeniacum. The sequence goes on from JAJJWW010017596.1 coordinate 4,948, forward strand.
CAATAAAATATTTCGATCTTGCTGCAACTTGAAAAGGTTTTCATTTTATTATATGGTCAAACAAAGTGATGTTATCATGGATTATATTGTGTTTTTTCAGTTCCATAAGCTGAGTTGATTATATTATATGTTATTGAAACTCTTACACAAACCGGTCATTTTCCATTTCATAAGTAAAACTTGAAAATATTTTCTCGACTAATATTGTAGAAAATTATGATTTTTATTATCAGTTTTCTGATAAAGTCCTCAAATCAGGTTTACCTTGAATTATGTTATATTAATTGTTAGAGCACTGCTCGGTCGAACTCGCAAGCGTTGCTATCTCAAGCTTGTTTGTCAAGTTTAGTTGCCAAAACTATAAGTCTTGATTTCTAGTCTATTTATAGCTAAGTCTCGGATTAGGATAGAATGTGTATTTGAGCTTTAGACTTCATGGCGTTCATCGATTAAAGACGAAGAACTACTAAGGGGAGCTTGTGGAACTACATCAACAAAAGGTATGTGGAGACTTGAACTCTTCTATCACTCAAAAGTCTATTTCTACTCTATCTCCTATTTGAGACAAAAGTCGTATAACTATATAGACTTCGATTATACACATTTGATATCTCGAACTGAGTTTAACTCGCTTACATATTTCTCGAAATATGTGTTGGTAAGCTTTTGCTTTAACCAAGTTCATCTTATATTCTTTACGAAATTCAAAAGATGATCATATGAAAATCGCCTGGTAATATCTTATATGATTTGTGTGAGACAGTCATCTTGTGTAGACTCGGAATGTTTCGTATTGATCATTTGATCACTTGAAAATTTCTTTGAAGCTAATAGTTTGTGTGAGACAACTATTGTCGTCTTCTAAGAATGTTTCAATGATTGAAATGGGAGTTTAGAACAATTAACCATGATTGGATATAGCACAATATGCGTACTTGTATGCTAACTGTTGCAAGTTATTTCAAGTCCGGGAACCATAGTATGCATACCCCTATGCGTATTGGTTTGTTAGTTGAAGTATGTGAACTTAGTATCAATACCCGTATGCGTACTGGCGTAACAGTTCAACTCAGGGAATTCAACTGAGTTTGGTCATACACGACAGTATGCGTTCACATTCGCATACTGGCGAACCCAGACCAAGTCCGGCTACTTAGGTATGCGTACAAGTTTGCATACTTGAGTGGGTTAATTTCTAAAACCGATTTGATCATGAAATAATACATTTATAAATTAAGGAATGCAATCTTTTGCAAACCATGGCTATAATGTTCATGAATTGATTCGAGTGAATCAAAATCGATTTTGCTTCAATTGTGTCTTGTATACTTCTATGAGAATATAAAAAATTGAACAACTCTATAACTAGTTTCATTTGAGTCATTTGAACTAGTTGTGTTAAGATGAATAAGGTTGATATGAAAGTGTTCATATGGCTAACTTCGGTTAACTATTATTGAGCCAACAAACTGTACACGTTTAGGTACGGTTACCCATATCTAAATGAAGTCACTTTTCATTTGTGTGTAGCAAGCTAAGTTCGATCTAACCGTTGAAAGATATTATCTTGAGTCTAATCAGTTTTTCATATAACAGTGAATATTGAATGCTTTGTTACCAAGGTAACTGATAGACGCATTTATGTGTCTAGTTTGTCCTCAATGTTTCGTATTATTAGTACTCGTTTTTGTCCTTATTATGGTGTTTTGTGTGTTTGTAGGTATTTTTTGGAAATAAAGATTGTGGGAAAATTCGGCTCGAAAAGTTGCTCGGAACACCCCCCGGAGGACATTTGCTATTCGGACTCCCACTTTGGATAAGGGGTAACCCAATTACTAAGGGGCACCCAACTGATATTCGCACCCCCAGCTGTTGGATAAGGGCTGACCTTCTTCTTCATTTCAAATTTTGAGAAGTGGCGGGAAAAACAAGTTCTCGCCTGGAAGATTTAAGGTTGAGAATTTAATCATGTTTCGGTGAGAATAAATGGCTGAGATTGTTTGGGTAGCTACCTTTGGGCCTAAAAGGGTTGTTATGGGTCGATTCGTCGTCCAAATTTGGCTAGATAACTCGTGTTGGAGCAAAACAGAAAAGAAGATATTCACGGGATTGCGTGAATTACAGGGAGTTCTACACGTGCTTGGAAGATTTGAGTCACCATTTGGAGCGTGCAGAATATAAATAAGGAGATTTGACAGCTTCATAGCGTGTGAAAATCAAAATCAGAGGTGAAAAAGGAAAAAAATATCCCGTATCTTGCATGGAGAATAATCAAAAATATGTTGCAATTACTCGAGATATTTGGAGTTGTTGTGGCTTATAAATAGGTGATGGGATATCAGTGAGAGGATATGGAGAGATTGGGAGAGTTGCAGAGCATCATAAAGTCGAGATAATCAAGTGGCAGGAAACCACCATTTCTGCTGCTGTGAAGAACACGAAGAACATAGACCCACACCCTTCTGTCGTTCATGTTACAGTGACAACGACACAGATACGTGGGTCTTAAAACTACAGAAACAGCGACAATTTACATTTATCGTTCTCTGTAACATTCCGTTTGTAACAATTATAACTGTTATAAATCAGGCTTTTCATCTTTTCTCCCTTGTTCATCATTTGTAAACCATTCTTGAGCATTAATAATGATTTTTGAGCGTGTTTCCAACATGATGAGCTAGAACCCATCACTGGGACGACGGAGGAAGCTGTTTTGCACCCATGTGGTAATTCTATTTAATTTCTTTATGACTATTTGCACTATTATAATTGATTTATGATTTTTCTTGAATATTTGTGAATTCGTTAGATGTCGCATGCTTAGTCTTAGGTACTTTAGATGCGCCATGCTTGTGAATTACATATATTTCTTTATAAAATCTACCTTGGCAAAGAATTAGAGTCGATGTTTGTTATTTTATGAGCTTAAATTGTCCGGAATTAATAGATGAACCGCATGAATGTGAGAATTGTTGGAATCTCGAGTCCCAGTAACTCTCTTCATCTTGTGACATAAATTGTATATTTTCTCTATTTTTATTATTTTTCTTTATTAAATCCTAGAATCGATTTCAACAAGTCCGAGTGAACGACAACTCTACTTACCACTATAAAAATTCGATCAAATTTTGGCGCCGCCGACGCGGACTTGTGTATAGATTTGTTTTTAGGTTTTTATTTTTATTTTTATTATTTTTGTTCCTTTTTACGCGTTTTGGTATTCTCTGTTTGCTTTCAGACTTGGTGCGGAGCTTATGAAAAAGAGAAAGTGCTGAAAATAAAAGCAAAGCCAAAATAGGAAAGAAAAGAGAGATCCGAACAGAGTGAAGAAGAAAATTTTGTATATAGTGTTATTATTTTTTATATTTTTTAGAAACTGTAATTAGGTAATTATTTTTGTAATTTTTATTTTGGACTTTTTAATTTTTGGACTTTTGGACATTATTTTTTTAAAACCCTAAGGAAGGGATAGTTTAAATATAAATTGCACAGGGAAGGACGACAGTTACGATACTGTCTCGGCCCCTCGGGTTCGTACACTGACATAGGAGTCAGTGGCCTGAGTCGACTTCAACGGTTCATCCCCCGTCTGGAACGGGAGGTAAGAATTCTAAACACCCACGAATCACCTGTAAGCGGGTTTACTGGATGATTTCGTGTGAATATATGTAGAGGAACTGAATCCGGCTGCTTTAATTTCCTAGTAAAGGGCAAGGACTGGCCATACAAGATAAGAGTTCGGATTTCATCACCGTTCTCTTCTTGCCCGCCTTATGAAAACGAAACCAAACACGAACCTAAGCCTAAAATTTTGACTAGAACGAGACCGATAGGGTAACGAGCTTAATAGGAAAGTCATTCGAAAAATATTGGTTACTCTTTAAGCATACTTCGAAGTTCATGATGGTTTCTGTAAGTTGAATGCGTGACTGCGCCGCCTTGTAATGCGGTGAGGCCTTGGGTATCAAAGCTCCACGCAGCTTTCCTCGCCTCTATTCAACTTATTTTGACTCGGATTGATTCCGTAGGGGTTTGCTTAAATTGTAACGAATTCCCTTTCGAAGGATTAGAAGCTGGTCTAGAAAATAAACTAAGTGGTGCCATCATGGTTTTTGTTTGCTAGATAAAATAGGCTTATTGTGGTCGAGTCAGCCTTGTTTGTGCTTGTTTAGAATTCTCTTGCAGTTAGGATGTCAAACTGGTATTATAATAGCCATCACAATGAATATGAATATCCAACTGAGAAACATGAACATTATTCCTATTATGACCATAATGTGAATGGTGGTTGGGAACGCCATCCTTTTGAAGGATATGGGTCATACCATGGTGAGCCAAATTACTATTCACATGAATACCGGTTATACGAGCAAGATTCCTATAATTCCTCTTCTCTAGATGAAGCACGTAAGATACTTAAGTCATCACGTAAGTTACTTGAGTCGACACATAAGTTAGCGGACACAGATGACTTAGTTATGGACGAAAAGGTGAATGAAACTTCTTTAGAAGATAACCTCGGGAAGTTATCTGAGTCAACATATAAGTTAAGCGAGTCAACACGTGAGTTTTTGAGACAACACGTAGGTTAGAGTTAGAGACGGAAGAAAGAATTGCTCGAATTACTCTTGATTGCCAATACATTCTTTCCAATATCACCCGTGAAAATGAGGACAATTTTTATAATCAGGATGACGAGGTTAGAATTGGCGACACTAATTTAGATGAGGTTCAACCATTTTCATGTTATTATAATGATGATTATGATGAGGATAGTGTTGATGAAGAATTTGAAATAAATAGGCATAGTGATCAGGAATTTGTTACCCCAATTGAGCTTTATAACGATAATATTATTTCTAGTTCAAATCCAAATAATTTTAATAATTATTCACCTATTCAAAAGGACGAGGATTTGACTAGAGATACCCCCGTTTTGGACGATGTAGTATTTCCTTATGATTACGAAGCCGATAATAGTTTAGAGGAGCGGGTTTATCCTGAGAATATTGTTTTCGAGTCTAGCGATTTAGAAACATTAGTCTTAGACAAAGAAGATGAACTTGTAGAGATGAGTGAGGATGAACCTGACTTAGAAGAATCAATTGACCATTTTCAGGAATCAGATGACCTTGAAATTAGGGAAGTTGTGACTAGTCTTTCTAGAGACACTGAAAACTCTAAGTTTGGGGGTGATTATCATTCTCCATGTTCTTTAACTCTTAGAAAGTTCCCTAACTTGGGACTTGACATATGTGCCTCAACCATTTTAAAAGATTATATTCATACACTTTTTCCTAAACCTAGTTGTGTCCATAAAGAAGTTCAGTTGTTAAGAACCCATCCTCTGGTTGATGTGGTTAACCCAGGCTATGATACCACGATTGATTTTGTTTTCCCACCAAATATTTTTCAACCAATTGTGGGAACATATAAGTTTCAGATGTGTCAATTATTAAGTTCCGAGGCTAAACCTAATTACTTTAGGAGATTAGGGTCGACACATTTGATTAAGAATGACCACTCTTGTGGTCATTTGTGTGAGTCAAGTCTGATTGAATTAGAGGATCCCAGTTATTCAGGTTATTGTTATGTGCTTCTAAGTTCTTAATTGAGTATTTCCAGACTCTACAACCTGATCTTAAGAATCCTTCTTTTGAGGAAGTCCAGCCCATGAAAACATTTTATTTAGACCCTTTTATAGAGCCTGAACCCGAACCACAACTAGATGTTGTTGTCTTAAACAAAACAATATATAAGGGTGTGTTAGATATCTTCCTGGTCTGTGGCAGTTTCCTCTTCTTGTGGTTAGCACTTTTTGATCCTAATGACCCGCAGTTATTCCGGCTGCTGCTATATGATTCTTCGAGGTGACTAATATCTTCCATTGTCTGGCTGAAGACTTTAAACTTAGCACTTCTAGGGAGGTAACCCAATATTCATGTGACACGGTAATATCTTTCCTTATCTCTTTTGCTTCAAATGGTAACAGTTTCTCCTTGTTCATGTTTTTAATTTCATCTTTAGAACATTGAGGACAATGTTAGATTTAAGTTTGGGGGTATGGGAGAAACTTTTTAGTTGCAATAAATAAACTCCAGAGCCTAGAAATTTGTGCTTATTAAGGATAGCACTAACCAATCTAAGTGGATGGAAACATCTTGGTTGTAGGAGTTGAGGAACCAATCTGATTAGATGGAAACATCTAGTAGAGTCTATTCATAAAAGCACAGAGCTCAGGTGTTAGAAAAGAAAACATGGTAGTTTCGCCATATCCTCGTGATGGAAACATCGAAAGAATCCTGATCACTTCTCTTTCTTTTTCTTTTTACCATTGCTAGGGTGAAATAGAGTGACTGAGATACCCAAAAAAAAAAAAAATACTAGACCATCAGACCAACCAGAATAAATACAATAAAGTCGACCACAGGTACCCTTGTATATGCCAGCTGAGTTGACTTAGAGTTAGGATTATTGACCACTGGTTCCCTTGTATATGCCAGTGTGTTGATATTAGTCCAGACCAGTAACTTAGTCCATTAGGATAGGTTCACCTTAGTCAACATCATCCACGTTTTTCTCTATATCCATCTTCTTAATCTATTCATGTGATTGGTTGACTCCGGTTTATGATGTCCAGAACTATCTGAGTAGAGCTCTGTCACTTTATATGAATTTTAGTATGCTTGAGTACAAACTCGTGTACAATAATTGGAATTTCGCATCAGGGTACTTCCTCCTGTAGTCAATAAGTAAGCCAACCAAGGAGATTCTTTAGTGCCTTCCAAGGTTCTCCGCGTAGATAGATATGGTGCGGAGTAATGGTTTTGTGGGTACACCTCTCTGGTAAACCCTCTCGAGATTAACTCGGTCCTTTGGGGCCACCTAGTGAGTTAGAATTTTATTTTTTATTTTTGCTCGAGGACTAGAAAATAATAAGTTTGGGGGTATTTGATAGACGCATTTATGTGTCTAGTTTGTCCTCAATGTTTCGTATTGTTAGTACTCGTTTTTGTCCTTATTATGGTATTTTGTGTGTTTGTAGGTATTTTTTGGAAATAAAGATTGTTGGAAAATTCGGCTCGAAAAGTTGCTTGGAACACCCCCAGAGGACATTTGCTATTCGGACTCCCACTTTGGATAAGGGGTAACCCAATTACTAAGGGGCACCCAACTGATATTCGCACCCCCAGCTGTTGGATAAGGGATGACCTTCTTCTTCATTTCAAATTTTGAGAAGTGGCGGGAAAAACAAGTTCTCGCCTGGAAGATTTAAGGTTGAGAATTTAAGCATGTTTCGGTGAGACTAAATGGCTGAGATTATTTGGGTAGCTACCTTTGGGCCTAAAAGGGTTGTTATGGGTCGATTCATCGTCCAAATTTGGCTAGATAACTCGTGTTGGAGCAAAACAGAAAATAAGATATTCACGGGATTGCGTGAATTACAGGGAGTTCTACACGTGCTTGGAAGATTTGAGTCACCATTTGGAGCGTGCAGAAGATAATTAAGGAGATTTGACAGCTTCATAGCGTGTGAAAATCAAAATCAGAGGTGAAAAAGGAAAAAAATATCCCGTATCTTCCATGGAGAATAATCAAAAATATGTTGCAATTACTCGAGATATTTGGAGTTGCTGTGGCTTATAAATAGGTGGTGGGATATCAGTGAGAGGATATGGAGAGATTGGGAGAGTTGCAGAGCATCATAAAGTCGAGATAATCAAGTGGCAGGAAACCACCATTTTTGCTGCTGTGAAGAACACGAAGAACATCGACCCACACCCTTCTGTCGTTCATGCTACAGTGACAACGAAACAGCTACGTGGGTCTTAAAACTACAGCAACAACGACAATTTACATTTATCGTTCTCTGTAACAGTCCGTTTGTAACAATTATAACTGTTACAAATCAAGCTTTTCATCTTTTCTCCCTTGTTCATCATTTGTAAACCATTCTTGAGCATTAATAATGATTTTTGATCATGTTTCCAACATGATGAGCTAGAACCCATCACTGGGACGACGGAGGAAGCTGTTTTGCACCCATGTGGTAATTCTATTTAATTCATTTATGACTATTTGCACTATTATAATTGATTTATGATTTTTCTTGAATATTTGTGAATTCGTTAGATGTCGCATGCTTAGTCTTAGGTACTTTAGATGCGTCATGCTTGTGAATTACATATATTTCTTTATAAAATCTACCTTGGCAAAGAATTAGAGTCGATGTTTGTTATTTTATGAGCTTTAATTGTCCGGAATTAATATATGAACCTCATGAATGTGAGAATTGGTGGAATCTCGAGTCCCAGTAACTCTCTTCATCTTGTGACATAAATTTTATATTTTCTCTATTTTTATTATTTTTCTTTATTAAATCCTAGAATCGATTTCAACAAGTCCGAGTGAACGACAACTCTACTTACCACTATAAAAATTCGATCAGTAACATTGATTGCAAACCCTGATTTGAATACTATATAAGGGAGAACTCTAGCAACTGGGAAACCTAATCCCCACACCTCTTGTGTGATACTAGTTGCGAATAGAGTCGATTATCCTTTAACCTCGTTTTTTTCCTAAAACCATTATAAGTTAACGAGTTAAAGACTTCACTGGGATTATGCATCCAGACCCAACTATTTTCTCTGTAGTTGCGTGTTCTGATCTTGCTTTGTTCTATCGTATTAAGTACTATCTTCTCTAAGATTTGCTCGAGATTTAATCTCCGATAGGCAAGATAAAAAGTAGTCACAAACATCTTCGTCTCATCGTTTGTGATTCCACAATATCTTGTTTTGCTACCATACGATTAAGATTATTTTGAGGTGATTGATATTACTAGGTTATTCTTCGGGAATATAAGTCTGGTGTATCAATTGGTTCATGTTCACCTTGATTTATCAAAATATGGAACAAAATTCATAGGTATTTCTATGGGAGACATATTTATCTATTCAATAGACTTTTCTGTGTGAGATAGATTTGTTTATCAAGTCTTCGACTTTGGGTCGTAGCAACTCTTAGTTGTGGGTGAGATAAGCTAAGGCAATCAAGTGCGTAAAGTCCTATTGGGATTCAAACGCGTAAGGAACGCGACTGTACCTTAATCAGGGTGAGATTGGTTAGGGCTCAACTACATTCCAGTCCGAAGTTAACTTGCAGTAGGCTAGTGTCTGTAGCGTCTTAATACAGTTTGGTGTTCAAATTTGGACTAGGTCCCGGGGTTTTTCGACATTTTCGGTTTCCTCGTTAACAAAATTTCTGGTGTATGTGTTATTTCTTTTCTGCATTATATTTGTTTATATATTTGAAATATCACAGGTTGTGAGTAGTTCAATCAATTAGATAATCCAACCTTTGGTTATCAATATAAATTGATTGACACTTGAACATTGGTCTTTGGTACCATTCAAGTTGTTTCTCATAATAATCAGGCTCATGAATTCTATCTGTTTGATTTACTGATTACATTGAGAAATAGAGATACAAATCTTAGATATATTTCCATTGATTGAGTCTGACTGTCTAGTTGATTCTCTTGGAATTATATTGGAGTTTAGTCCATCTAGATTGCCTAAATGAAATATTGGGTGTGGTTGTTATACCCCCGCTTTTTCAATTGGTATCAGAGCAGGCAAACACGTTTAAGATCTCATAAGTCTATATTTGTAGCAATCTGACTCTATGGACAGAAGTGGTATCTCTGTAAACGTACCACCAGTCTTCGATAACTCAAATTACTTATGGTGGAAAATTGCTATGCATGCCTTTCTTAAAGCTCGTGATTTTCAATCATTGGTTTATGTTGTTAATGGCTACAATCCTCCAATGGTTACAGTAGACGGTATCTCTATTGCAAAGAATATTGGTAGATATGAACCTAACGAGATTCTCGCTACAAAGCAAAATTCTGACGGTTTAAATGCTATCATTCATGCTATTACCCCAGATCTTCAGCACCATGTAACTACGTGCACTCAGTCTAAAGATGCATGGGATATCTTAGAAACTGTATTCGAAGGGAATACCTTTGAAAAGGAAGCTAGGCTTCAAAACCTAAATTCTGATTAGGAAACATTCGCATGGCTGACGAAGATTCATTTCATGAGTTTAATCACAAAGTGTCTAAAATTGTTAATGCATCTTTTGCATTAGGTAAGACTATTCCTGAAAAGGACATTGTGATGAAAATTCTCAGATCGTTGCTAGCCAAATACGATTCTAAGAATCATGCCATCGTTGAAGGAAACAACCTTAACACTCTTTCGAGAAATACACTTGTTGGAAAGCTAATTTTTTTTTATCTTGAACTGAGTAGAAGAGAAAAACTTCACATGTCTTGTAATCTTGTTACTACATCTGAAGTAAATTCTTGTTTTCCTGAATTGGTTGATACAAAGGATGAGAATTGCTTTAATTCAACCCTTTCACTGTTTGTACAACAGTTAAAGAAAACTCTAAGACAGAGAAAAGGAAAGTCTCAAAAGAATTTGTCTCCAATCAATAAAAAGGATAGAAAAGTTCACAAAAACTATGATAATGAAACTTGTTCCATGTGCACTGGTTATTCTAATAAGGAGGTTAGTGAGTTAACCAAAGCGTGGATGGCAACTCTTGACTACTGTCCCGAGGAAGAATCCCGTGAATGTTCTCTCACTTACTTTGCTGATTGTCACACTTGTCCCTCGAACAACTCTGATTGTTCCATGATAAACAATCTACCTTCCCCAGAAAACAAAATTGATCTATTAACCAAAGATTTGTACTCAATAAAGAGTATGCTTCAAATGGAGAAGGAAGCATGGATTAAAATGATTGAAAATCTGGAAAATCAACTGAAAAAATTAAGACAAGATAAAGCGACATCTCGCAATCGTGATTTCAAGAAGAAGAATTGATCAACTTTGATAAACTCTCTTAAACTAAATCAACATATTAATCCTGAAATCATGTCTGACTCAAATCTCTCTTGTAATGAGAAAGACATTAAATACAATGGCACAACTAATCAACTGTGTCCCTCATATAAAAACCAGGATCACCAAGAGTTGGTGTGCACAAAGGTTTTTAAATCTCCTTCCAATAATTCATGTTATCAGAAGGAGAAAAGAAAATCTCATAAGAAATCTACATCACTTTTGAAAGAGATTGTCAGAACCATTCATAGTGTACGAAAATCGATAAACAGGGCTTTCAGTACACTGCAATAAAGGAAGACGCCTAATCGTGATCGTATACCTATAAAAAGATATCAGGAACAAGGAATAACAAAATCGTCCTCTTCTCGTAAGAATCCACCGATCCATTATTGGATGGGAGAAATTACAATCTGTAATAGGTTCTGAGATTGTTCTTGTTTTCCCTTGGACAAGGACTATAATCTTCAATAAGGGTATGAATAGAATTCTGTTGTTTTCTGTATTATTTCTATTATTTTCTTCTTTCTCTGGAAATGTAGTGTATGAAGTCAAGAACCGTTTCTGTGCTTAAACGGTTTTCCTAATAAAGCTCCTTTTTGATTATCCTAAATTATGTTAGGGTTTTTTCAAAGGACTTTTTAGGAATTTGCTTTATATCTTCTTCATTATAAGAGTGGAAGATTTCTTCTTATAAGCAAGCATTTCATTTTCTCCATCATGTCATCATCAAGTCTTTCCAGTAAAGAAGATAATGTCTGGACTGTTCTTTTTCCCTCTAAGAAAGTTCGTTTTGGTTCCTCCGATAATGCGATGTGTTAAGGCAATCGTGATTTCTCTTCTGTGGAGAATCCTACTGTCTCTCATTTTGAAAAACTCTCATTAACTATGAATCTTGTCTTAGAACAAGTACGTGCTTTGAAGAGTGAACTCGAATCTTCAACCAAAAGATTTGAGGACAAGATGAATTAAATAATATGATTTCAGGTGATTTTCCTTTGTTGTGGTTAAAAGCTGAATCAAGCTCTCTTCCTAGAGCTTCTGGCCCCACCAGAAATATTTAAACCAATAGGATCTTTCCGTTTTTTCACACCACCAATATTTACTCTAGAAACACCACGGAGTAGAATATTTGGTACGTACACAATCCTAAACCCTATTTTCACTTTCACCCCATCTACTTCGCTCTTTGTTTTCGCTCATAATATCTTCTCCAATCTCTCTGTTATTAATTTCTTTTTGTGCTTTATATACGTCGAAGATGTAGAATTGAAAGTGCATCATCGAGGTTTCAGTAATTGTATTTTATATTCTTGATTCCTTGAACCTCCTCTGTGTGTTCTGATTCGGATTTGCTCCTTTGCTATGGATTAATTATCCATTCTTTGATTTTGCAGATGACGGTCTATAGGTTCGAACAAGGTGAGGTTTTGAACAATACTAGGTATTATCATGGTTTTAATGGTTATCCATTCTGTATTCTTGGAATTGAATTAGGGTTTCGAATGTTGCATTGTTTTGGGCTCTTGGGTTAATGTTACATAGTTTTTGATTTTAGGCTTTTTTTGTGACTAAAAAGTAGTTCAGTAGCAATAGATGCAAAAGATAAAAGATAAATTTCAATTTCAATCTCAGTTTTTGATTTTGGTTTTTTTTATTAAGATACTAAAATCTATGATTCATAAATTATTACAATCAAGCCTAGAGATACTATAACTCTACCTGTAAGTTGAGTTGTTGATTGAACTTTGTAACTTCATTTGAAAATCATACGTGGATTACATGCATTTGCATATATCACCAGATTTTAAGCTTTTCGAAGATTTTGCAAGATGAAAGGTAATGAGCCTTGCAAGGCCTTTGGCTTACCCACAATATTATTTTCATTCATTTGTTTTATAGAAAATATAGGGTGTTATGATTTATTTATTTTTGGTGATATTACATAGAATGAGGGTGATTGAAGATATTGATGTTTAAGAGGAGACCTCGAAGGTGACTTATTTGTTTTGGCTTTAAGAGGTGATCTTTTTCATGGTCAAGATAGATTTGTTGTGCTCGATATGGTATAATATTTTATTCTTAAGCGGAAAGTATTATTGTTGGAATTATTAGTTGATTCTCATGTGATTGACCAACTTTATCATACTCATGATAATGTGGGTATACGTAGGTGTTCAATTATCTTGGTCCCCTGTATCTTTGAGTTTTAAATACCTTAGAGCAACTGCAGTGGTGCGACTAAACCTAAAGATCAAAGACTAAAAAAACCCGACTAAATTTTAGTTTAGTCCGTTGTGTGACGCAGTGGGTGGCGAGTATATTTAGTCGAGCGGAGTTATAATCTTCGTTTGGTTGTGGAGCGGAGATATAAATTGCGCCCCGTTCAAGCGTTGATAAAGATTACGCCCGGTGTGGGGCGGAGGTAAAGATTACGCTCAGTATGGGGCGTTCGTAAAGTTTACGCCGAGAGAAGGAGCGGCGGTATAATCAACGCCCCATGGGGCGTAAGTAAAATCTACGCCTGATGACAGGCGTTTGTATAATCAACGCCCCATGGGGCGAACATAAAGTAACCGACCCACTCCAAGCGGTTGTATAATCAACGCCTCAAATGTTGCACTAAAAACACAAGCTGTCACTGCTAAAACAAGTATCGAAACGAAAGAACAAAGTGTAGCTTACCAAGGTAAGGCCCATGAGACAGACCTGGACTATCACACAAAGTATAAACACCTACAAACACCATAATTAAAAAATCATCATCATAAACTGATGAGAATTTACAAAACAACATACATTTATCAAAAATTAAAGAAAAGGGGCAGTAAAAAAAATGAAGAGAAAGTCATACATACATGTGATGATGAAAGATCTGAGTAGAGAAACAATCGGAAGATCCATTAATGAAGTTAAACCCATATCTATGTAAATGTTCTCTAAAACTATGACATCTAACACAAGTAAAACTTGGAATCAAAATACAAGGAACCAATATATCACCAATACCAATCAATACAGGAGCAGATAATATTAATAATGATGCTACCATTGTTAACATAGACACCACTGTCCATAGACATCTTTTAATCTTCTCTAATGGACCTTTTCCACCACCACCACCCATGGCTGCTGCTATTACAAAAACCTCAAATCACGGATCTAAATTGAAAAAAATAACTCAAACCCTTTGTTAATCAGATGACCCAGAAGAATAAAACAAGGGTTTTGTTTTGTTTAAGCAGCATCAAATGTTGAAACCCTAACCAACTCCCCCCAATTTGTTTCAGTTGGTTGTTGTTTTCAGCCATTTGAGGCGCTATTCAGAAAATCCAATGATTAGTCTCCAGAACACTTCATCATCATCAAAACCCTCTGTTTACATTTACAAACCCACAACAAATTTCAGAATAGTTTCTACAGATTTCAGACAGACAGATAGAAAGAGAAAAAGGAAATTTTTTCGCCCAAATTTTGTGTTTTAAAAAAAAAAACGGTCTCTTTATGAACGCCTGAATGAGGTGTGAACTATATGCCCGCCTGATGCCAGGCGTAAACTACAGGTTCGCCTCATTGGGGCGTTGGGTATATCAACGCCTCATTCCAAGCGTTAACTTCAGCTACACCCCATCGAGCGTACATTTTATCATCGCGCCATTGGGGCGTAATTTATATGCCCGCCTCTCCGTGGGACGAACACTATATAACCGCCCGTTGTCAAGCGTACACTATATAACCGCCCGTTGTCATGCGTACACTATATCACCGCTCGACTAAATTTGGGTATGGTCTTTGGTCCCAGACCAAATATAGTCTCGAATTTGGGTTTAGTATGGGATTTGGTCGATGGTCCGTCCCGCTACGTCTGCTTCTTTTACCAAATAAATGGGTTTAGTCGCCCACTGCGGTTGCTCTTAGAGTAAGAGAAGTTATTGAAGGTTTTTTCTTCAAATGTTGTTTTAAACGTCGATGGAGCTAAGAATAAATATGATAATATGTATGTGTTTAGCTTCTCCTTCCTTTATAACTCAATCATTGGCTTAGTTTCCAGATACATGCATATGCACAAATTTTATTTACTATGGTTTGATTTTGCACTTTCCACTTGATAGCTAGAATTGTTATTCATTTCTCATATTTGTGGTTTTTAGGTTATCATTTTCTTATTCCTGATGTATTTATTTTCATACAAAAAGGAAAATATTTCATGTGTACAAGGACTACGGTCAGTTTCGGAACATGCCACTTGCTCAAATGCTAAAGGTGAATTTGCTATCACATGCTCAATTTATAGTATCATTTTTGCATAGTGGTTCATACAAACCACATTTAAATGCGTGGTCAACTTTACTACTGTAAATTGTATTCCCTATATATGCCAGCATGCGGAATAGTTTAGTCCGAAAATTGTTAAGTGTCCAATCATTAATGAGTCTTAGTTGTAAGACACACAGCTACACAACTTTGGGAGGGAATATTATGGGAATGCTAGCTAAATCGATGTAGTTATCTTAGATCTCCATTTCAATAATCTAACAAATATGTTTTTCAGATTCAATAATCTAACAAATATGTTTTTCAGATTCATTGTTTTGAATTAGTTTTTAGGAATTTATTTGGGAAGTCTATCGATCAAAAAAAAAATGATCAAAAAAAAAAAAAGATTCAATGTATCTTTTCCTATTAACCTATCAAAAAATAAATATTTGAGATGACTATCGATGGATTATTTATTTAGTAATTTGTTTTCTCTTAAGTAATTGCATTTAGCTTATGAATGATACGAATACATATTTGATATTTCTTTTGATATCAAATTTGCATAAAAAGAATATACTAGTTTTTTTTTTGATATATTTGATCTTTGTATCTTAAGTCAGGTACGTGGTTCACATTCATGCCTGCCAAGTAACTTTGGGGGATGTTTTGAATGTTGCGATCTCCTTAAGTAACTGTAGAGGTGCCAGGTGCCATGTCGTCTTCTCCTTACATCAGTTTACCCTGGTGTTTGTTCTTTCCAATTTAACCTAATTAGGATACTATCCTCTCCGATTAGACGGATCCACCAGAAACAACAAGAATTGAAGTTTGCCCGGCTCTTAGGATAATTTGCAAGAAATACAAACTTAGGTATTTATAGACCAAGGATGTTTGGACACAAAGGAATGCCCAAATTCGGCATTCCTGATTCCAATAAATGTTTGTCCAATATTTCCGAAATCTCTCATAGAAAATATCCAATTAGTAAATACACATTACTAATTTTTATTCTCTAGAGATATGCATTAATTAATGGTAATTCATATAAAACTAAAAATCTTAATTAAAAAAATTTCAATTTATTTCGGTACAGGATCACCTTTAGTACCAAGGAATATATTTGAAAAATAAATGATAAGATTTATTGCTCATGTTAAAAGTATATTGACATCTTTACTCAGCAAATCCTTATTTGGTATTTACATGGATTTGCATCTTGGAATCGGTTCTACCACGCTTCCAAACAAGTTTAGAATTGGTTCTACCAAAATTTCAAGTTTACTATGTGATCAATAATACCAAGTCACAATGATTAGTTGTGATCGGTCCTACTAAGTCACATACATGGTCCGAACGGTTATACCAATTACTAGGATCGGTTCTATCTAAACATGGTACCTACTTGTGATCGGTCACACCAGTCACATGGATCGGTCATACCAATTACAAGGATCGGTTCCATCTAAACATGGTATCTACTTGTGATCGGTCATACCAGTCACTAGGATCGGTCATATCAATTACAAGTATCGGTCATACAAGTTCTTATGATCGGTCACACCAATTACAAGAATCGGTCACACCAATTACAAGGATCGATCATACCATCTCATGGTGATTACTTAGGATCGGTTACACCAATTACCACGACCGGTCATACCAACCATAAATTTAGGTATTGTGATCGGTTATACCAAGATACATAACCCGAGCTAAGATTGGTTCTACCAACTCACACATATTGGTCATCCAAAGAATATGCAATGAATAGCCGGACCAATATACCTTTTGATTTCCCTTTCGATTCATGAAACAAGTTCACGAACGCACTTCCTTTAAAAAAAATGTAAAAATTATTTCCTATGATGAAATCTTCACCATAACCCATACTCATAATCATAAAACTATATACAAGATTATGTCGATATCATATTGACGAAGTTCAAAAGATAAGCGTTATACTTCGTAATATAATTTCTTAATACTATGACCATACTATTATGATCATGTCTATTTACTAGAGTATTATATACAATATATATAGCTTCGCATGTTATGTTTTCAATATAGCACGACTTGAAAGATAAGTTAGGAATGAAACAATTTCAAGTCAATATTAATAACCTCAAGTGGAAGGATGATGTCGTCGTTGTAGTCGTTACTTGTTCTCATTCTTCAGGTCTTCAGAGTAATACTTGTATGTCTCAACATTCCTAGACTTTCTAGTCTAACCTAAACGAAGTTGACTCTAGTATTTAATCAAGTAACTCTAGATGAGTTTTGATACTAAAATATGGCAACCAAACTTGACATACCAACGCTTGGTGAGTTCAACCGAGCTATGCTCTAACAGCTTGATTATTTAAGTTTTTCTATTTAAGTGTAATTCTCTAAGTTTTCCATTTTCCATTTAGATATATAATGTGAAAAAGCGGGTGATACATGTGTATCCGTACTCCTTTAGGGAACTTAATTAAACTCAAGCTAAGTTGAGGGAAGAATCCTATTCTAGGCAGGAATCCTTGTTTAGGCAAAATTCCTAGTTATGAAAGAGTTTTGTTTTAGGCAATACTCTTAGTTTAGGAAATAGATTCCTAATAGAAGTCCTTGGTGTTGATGGTGGTTTTTAGTTCAGGGCTAAATTTGTAAAACCCTACATTTAATGTGTCATCACTCTGCAAAGAAACAAAGCCATGTAAAAGCGATGAGTGTTCAACCTCTTCACTCGCGCACTTATTGAGCAACATATATCCATCAGAATGGTGCATGTAGCAACAATCCCAGATATTCTGTAAATTTCGGCACCCTGCCTATATTATTCAATTAATATAAGTTTCTTTGAATGCTTTCGTGCTATGTTCCCCAGCTGAACCCTTAATGTTGATATGGCATGACAATTTGTGTTCACTCGTAGCAGAATAGCACGAATTTCCAAGTATCAAGGATAAGGTCCTTGCATAAAGTATTCAATTGGAAAGCATAATGCTCTCTGGAAATAAACTTAAATAACTCTGTGTCAACACATAGAATTCAATAAATTTTGTGATAATTCACAAGATTCAGATATTACCCTGACTAATTTGCAAAAATTAGGGTTTTGCGCGCTGCGCAGTATATTAGACCTTGCCTGTCGAAATTAAGCCTAGGCGAACTAGGTAATTAATCCGCCATGGATTAGGTGCAAAATCCTACCCAAAATCATAAAACAAGGAGCCACGGAATGGGAGCATCTACAAAGGGAGGTGTGGCCATGCCATAGGCCAGCCGGTGCCACTTGCAAGTGGCCACACCCATGCTGCTCAACCGACACCCTTTCCATCGACCAATCAGGTCGTTTTAAACCAGCCACGGCACGCTGGAAGTGTGGCCACACCATTGCTTTCCGGCCCACTTTCCATCGACCAATCAGGTCGCTTTAAACCCGCCACGGCATGCTAGAAGTGTGGCCACGCCCTTGCTTGCCGGCCCCTTTCCATCGACCAATCAGGTCGCTCTAAATGCGCCACACGCATTTAGAATGAGGTCGAGCCCATGTTGCTTGCCGGTCCCCTTCCCATCGACCAATCAGGTCGCTCTAAACTTACCACATGCACACTACAAGTGTGGCCACACCCATGCTTGGTCGGCCCCTTTTTTAAT
This sequence comes from Papaver armeniacum, assembly GCA_023531295.1. Classification (NCBI taxonomy): domain Eukaryota; kingdom Viridiplantae; phylum Streptophyta; class Magnoliopsida; order Ranunculales; family Papaveraceae; genus Papaver; species Papaver armeniacum. The sequence continues at coordinate 23,769 of JAJJWW010017596.1, forward strand.
TGACCAAGCAGGTCGTCCTAAACCTGCCACAGCATCAAAAGAGGAAAGGTTGCGCCAATATGCTAATTGGCATGCCAAACATGCTAAACGTGCCACTTTACCACAGAAGCATGACGAACGTGGCAACATACCATAAATAGTGCACTTACGTGCCAACCCATCATCTGTTCGTGGCCAACGCCATAACAGACTTCAATGTGGTTATCCTAACCAGAGACACGACCTTGCATGGTCGAAACCCTAATTTCCAGTCGTGGCACAAATTATGCCACTTCGGGCCCCACAACATGCCACGAGCCGTGCAGGACCCAGGAAACCCTAATAAAGACGCCATATCATAGCCACCCGTGGAAATCCTTACTCATGTGGCCGTTTCCACATGATGGTCTGGCTATGGTTCTTTCGGTATGGCTATGGAACCATTTGCACAAAACGTTGATGCGCCACGGCCACATGCCACATGCCGCATGCACTAATTAGGGTTTTGGCATACCAAACCCTAATTCAGGCAAAGTTGCTACGCCAACCAAGCCAAGTAACGTTTCCCAGAGCATTGGGATTGTTGTGGCAACATGGCCAATGTTGCCACGTCACATTTGGGTCTAACACCAATATGCTAAAAAAGCTGCCACGGCTACGCTACTACCATGTCGCTATGCCGTGGCTACTCCATGCGCCACTATGCCAATGACGCCACTTTGCTATACAATAGGATGTGGCCATAATCAATGGCCATCCTTTCTCATAAGCTACAATCTCAACCGTCCATATTCGCCAAGAAATTTACAGGTCTGTGGCAAGTTTTAGGCGGCCAGCCAAGGAAAGCCTAATAGCATCACATGCTATTTTCCTATGGCAAGTCTCTTGACTTTGACTTGCCACACATAGCAATCTGCTACACGTTTTCCATGAAAACACTCGAGACATCAAACATGTCACAAACTGGGGGATACTCAATAGGGTATTGGTCTGGCGGTTTACAGCGTGCGGCGTGCAATACGCCCGTTATAAGAAAGTGTCATAAAGCGGGACAATTAGTGGCAGCTAGAAGTAACGGGTGTAAACGGATCCACTTCCTTCATCATGGAAGCATGGGTTTCTGACGGTTATACGTTACTCCACTCTTCCATCACCCAATCGTTCCCACTTCCTACGAGACCAGGTACGTTTAAATATGACTTGTATAAATAGGTGATAATCACGTATGTGCTACATTTTATACCCATATTAATATTAACTAGGTCTTGATATTTCGCTAATAATTATATTTTAGTGCTTTTGCAGAAATTACAAGCGAATCCGAAACGGTACTATAATATTGGCTAAAATAGGAGCTAAATGGCGTTTGCGACGTTTGGCGCTTAAGACTAACTTTGGCTTGCCATGTTAACGCCTTAGCACTTAGCATCACTCACGTCAGAATATAATATGCTGGACCTAATGATTCTCTATAATTGTTTCAAGAAGGTGAATTCCACTAGTGGTCTGGGAGAAAGTGGAAGATACACCTAGCACCATTTTGGCGTTGTATGATAAATCTAATCAAGTCCAGCACGTGAGCCACTAATGGGGATACAAAACAAATAGTGAGACTGAATGAAGCCAAGATTTGATTTCAACTGGTGGTACTGTCTAGTGTGGGTCTTGTCTAAAATGAATGATAATTCAATATGTGGAATCGGTGAAGGAAGATGATTAATTTGGACAGGGAATTAAATCTGATGGTTGAACTTGAGAAATATGATGGCTGGATATTCGTGAATGATGGGTTTTGAGAATAATGTGAAGGCAAAGTGCGAGAGAAGTCGTGAATTAAGATGGAAGCTATCCCTCCACGAGAATGATATGAGTGTCGAACAACAACAACATGGATGGAATTGGGCAGCATTAAAACAAAGACGTAAAGAAGACGAAAACGAAGCTTGCATGGAGAATCTGTTATATATTTGGAAGCATCATATGGTGTTCACTTCGACGATAAAGCGAGCAGCTCTTGGAATAGGGTTGGCGGTGATTGACGTTTTGAATCGGTGGAGAATGGGATCTTTGCGATCGGTGAAGTTGGTGGCTAGATGGACAAAGAATGGTGGCGGTGGTGGTTAACAGCTCTGCAGAAGTAATGGAGATGAGTATGCAGATGGTGCTGGTTTATTGTGGAGGAAAAGTTGCAGTCAGTTGTGGCTGTATACATATCGTAGGCAAGGAGCTGTGGTCGGGAGCAATGGCTAGTTGATGTTAACCTGTCAGTGGCCTGAGTTTGAGAACAATATAAGTGAGTTGGCTGTTGTTATCGGTGGAGGAGAATGCAAGATGGTGTTGGATCGAGTGTTAATTACAAGGAAAAGAATGTAGTTGCAGGAAATCCCACACTACACCCTCACAAGAATCCACACGATGAAATCATTTTAAGACGAACGATTATAATTTTTATTGATCAAACTCCAGAAATGTTACAAGATGAAAAGGAGATAAACTAAAGAATTACAACCACTCTAAACTTTCTCTCTCTTAATGACTTGCTCAACACTCGAAAAAGATCTCCTCTCTAAAGTCTACTCGGCCCTTTATATAGGACATTACATAGTGGATGACAGCTAAGCTGTCCTTTATTTTCGGATCTGGCTTCCGACATTCTCGCAAGTGTACATATGTTAAATCTCGCGACACTCCTCGATCTCGCCACATATTCACATCTTTCTCGTGTTTTGGCTGTCGTCATCCGTTACGTCGTTTTTACTTCCAGCCCGTGATGTCTTCGCAGTGTGTCGTTTATGGATTTCGCGAGAATCTTGGTGTTGCGATATTCTGATCCTACATCTTGCCTCTTCTCATGTCTTCTCTGCGAAGAAGAGAACGTGATGAGAACTAGTATTTTCAAAATGCCGCAGCTATTCATTTTTTCATATTTTTCTGTATTTGCATGATTCCGTACTAACGCAGAATTTATTATACGTGTCTCTTCTTCCACCCATTTCTTGACACGTCTCTTTCAACCGTTCACGTCCCTTCTCGCATTAAATGCGTTTATCTTCTCGATAATTCTTCTCTATATATAGTTTTCTCACCCTCCTCTTCTTCTTTTTTACTTTCTCTCTGCAATTTTTCTTCACTTCTCCTCCGTAATTTACGTTTCTGCGACTGTAAATCTTCTTCTTCTTCTTTCTTTTGATCTTCAGTTCTCATTCATTCCCATACTGAAAATGGCTCCAATCGGTCGCAAATACGAAACTTCTTTTGAAGAAGTTCAAAAAGATCTTCAAGGAAAAGGTTTTACTTTAACCACCATTCCCGGTCAGGAATCTAAATCCATTCTTTTCGCAAGTTGTTCAACGATCATCGTTGTGATGATCGGAAATCATAATTTCGCTTGGTCAAATTCTCGCCACGACCTTCCCATTCCTCTTTATAACCCTAACCTTCCGTTATTCTATGGAATTCTTGCTCATGTGAACTTCTCGCGAGCTATCTATCAACTAAGCGGGGATTGCATTAGCTTAATACTTGAGTTCGCCAATCGTGGTGCTGGTAATGGGTCTCTTTACCCAAAAGAAGTTAGAGACCCAAAATTTAAGGAATTGGCGATACTCGCTGAAAGGTACACAGTCGAGAGTTTCTACGAGAATTATCAATTCATTCATATGAGGAAGGATAATACTCGCTAGGGTGTCCGTCTGAAAAGAAAGGATGATGTTGCTGACGATAAACTCCTTATGCAAGACATTGATTGGCATTCTAGTAAAAACAACATCCCGGGTAACTCTAAAGACTATAGGTGGTGTGTTTTTCCATTGGTGATAAAGGGGCCTTATATCGCAGGCTCGAATGTACTTCCTGCGAATTTCTCTACTTATCGACCTTGGGTATTTAATTGACCTGAGAAGAATAAAGAGGTATGTCTTCCAACTTCCCGTACTTCGTAATCTTTCATTTTTTGCTTATTCCCTTATCCTTTGATTCTCGCGAAAATTTTTAGATTGAAAAGTTAAGATCGAGCTACAACCGGACCGGGAAAGCCAGCACTTTATCTGCTCTTCGCTCCGTCATGGATGAAGTAAGAAACACTTTATATATTTTTAACAATATTGTTGCCTCTGTTTCTTATCTTCATTTGTGTGCGAAGGTTGGTGTTGTAGCTGTTGGAGAAGAAGAAAACCCTGAGGCTACGAAGGCCAAAGGTAGAGGTAAAAATCCTCTTCGCAAGGAGAAGTCTGTTGCTCCGCCTCTGAAGAAGCGAAAACTTCACCTCCCTTCTCCTTCGAATCCTCAGTCAAGTTAGAGTTTTGGTGATAAGGAAAATGATAATGTGGATATCCCTTCTTCAAATTCTCCAGCTGAATCTTCTATGGCACAGCTGTCCAGCATTTTTTTTGATTCTATGCAAGGGATGGGTGACGATCGCCTTTCTAGTACATGCAAGGCTCTCGCGAGTATTTGCGATTCACCTTTACTTTAGAGTGATGGTTCTCTTCATGGGGTCTCCAGATCAGTGACTCCAAGCTTCTTAAATTCACTTGGTGTCTTGGTATGTTTTCATTCTCTTATTTTTTCATAGTTTTGATTTTAAATTATATCTTTTTAATTTCTTTGTTTTCTTTTGTAGTCCGGGAGAGCTTCATTTGATGTTGCCTCAGATCTTCAAAAGAGGCGCAGTATTCTCGAAAAGAAGAACCTTTAGTTTCGCAAGAAAAATGAAGAATTGGGAGTTGAAGCTACTGCTCTTCGCAAGAGAAATGAAGAATTGGAAACTGAAGCTGCCATTCTTCACGAGAAGACCAAGCAATTAGAAGCTGACTCCGCCACTCAGAAAAATAATATTTCTAGCCTTCAGAGCTCCAACCAACAGCTTTATGGTATGAAACTTTTCCCTTTTCCCTTTTCCTTTGTTGTGTTCTCTTGTTATCTTCCCTTATCTGACTTATCATTTTCGAGGACGTTTATAACCTTTCTGATGAAGCCATTCTTCTTCATTCATTTCCTGAACCTATGGATGATGATGCTCTTCTTGCTCATCTCCACGATTCTTTGGATAGTTTTTCAAATAACAAGATTAAATCTCTTCCTCTAAATGAACTTCAATCCAGATTTCGCCTCTTAGAACTTGATCATAGATCTAGCTTAAGCTTAGCCAACCAACTTAAACGTCTGTATCTTAGTTCTAAAGAGAAAATTAGTATTTTAAAGAAGAAAATTAGTGATCTCATAGATGATAAAGATCGCATTGCTAGACAAGGTGCTCAAGCATTAGCGAAATTCCAAAAGACTCTTCTTGAAGTTCAAATTGAACGGGATGAATCCATCCGTCAAAATGCTATTCTTAGCGAAAGAGAGAATCAAATTCGTTCCCTTCTTCTCATAAACAATGATGATGAATTTGCTTGGGCTGCGAAGGTTCTAGATGATGCCAGAAATAATTTAGGTGTTAACATTAGTCTTGAAGCTGAGCATACGGCCTTGGTTAGAGATATGATTTCTGACAGAGAAGGTTGTTAATTATTCTCCTTTATTTAATTGTTTGCATAAAATTGTCATCAATTTCTTTGATTCAATGTTATATGTTCGCGAAGCCGAAGCAAGGTTAAAAAGAATTGAAGAACTTGAATCTGAGAAAGAGCAACTTGCCAAACATCTTTCTTCTCGGGATGATAAATATTCTAGGCTGAAGAATCAACTAAAGATCACTGTCGCGAATTTTAAGATGATGCTATTCTTTTTCGCAATCAAACTATTGAGATGGTCTGCGATGACAACAACATCCATCAGTCTAAGTACCCTTGCCTTCTTGATGAAGTCCCCCAAAATATGCCTTCTCTGGATATTTTTGATAGCGATGCTAGTGAAGAAGAAAAGGAATCTGATGAAGATGAAGAAGTTGAAGGATCTGATGAAGATGAAGAAGAGAAATAATAAAATGAGAAATAATTTTATTTTCCTTTTTCTCCCTTTGTAATATTTGTACGAGTCATTTTTTCAATCTCCCATCTTTGGATTTATTCTTTTTCTTGCGAATTTCTTGAGTCTTTGAATACAATTTCTATCTTTCTTGTTTCTTCCTGCACATAAAGGGCAATTCTTTTTTTTTTGCAATATGGTTAATCAATATATGCGTAAATCTGTCATATGAAGACAAATAACATGTTCTTGTTCATTCCCATACTTGCCCTCGTTATTTGTATTCGAATGGGAGATTAAGCATAATTTCGCAGATATTTTCTCTTTGAATTTTATCATTGCGACAAGATCGAAGGACGTCCTTACATTTTCATGTAATGACCCATTGATCTTGCCTTATCATTTCTCTTGTGTGGTCTTATTTTGCCTTCCTAGTTAAAGGTCTTATTTTGCCACCTCTCATTTTTGCGACAAGATCGCAGGACGTCTTTACACTTTCATGTAATGACCTATTGATCTTGTATTATCATTTCTTTAGTATTATTGCCTCTACAGGATATTTTTCTTGCGACAATATGACAGGCCTAAATATTCTTGCGAACGTAAAGCCCCATGACATTGCCGTCTTTGCGACAAAATCGCAGGACGTCTTTTGTATTTTTGCCTCTTCAGGATTGTTGCACAAATATGACAAGCCTAAATATTATTGTGGACATAAAGTCTCATGACATTTGCGTCTTTTTTGACACTATCAGCTCCCTAATGGAGGGTGCCGCCCTTATCTTCCCCCTGGTTGCCCCTTCAAGGAGGCGTACTTCTGCCATACAAGGCTAGATCCTCCCATCCGGTCTTAACAACAACCAGTTGTTTTTGCAGCCTCTTATCCCTTTTTCCTATAGGGATTATGGTTACGAGATTGCACCCTAAGTGGAGTTTTCTTCGGGCCGAGTGCAGCATAAGCCAAGACTTGCCAAGAATGGCCGAGACACTTCAAATATCCCAGGCACCCTTGGCTCAACCGTGTACCTCGGCGCCTTGGTCAAATGCTGACTCCTTAGAAGAGACCCCCGGTCGTCCAATCTAAGTCACTAGCTTAGATTGAAAATCTAAGGTATCTCTCCTAGATTGGTTTTATTACCCCCAATCTTCATGACTCAGGTTCCAGGGGCGGTGTAACCTTTTCCCTGAGCCACGTTACAGATACCCCCTTACATGACGCACTTTAGGTACTTTGCCTCTTACGAAATTTTATTCGCGAACTAGGGTGTACGCCATGAAGGTTCGTCCCATTCTGATTATTTTGTTAATTCTTTGTTATATGTAATAGGTACCCCCTACTATGACACTTTAGGTTCTTTTGCCTCTTGCGAAATTGTGTTCGCGAACTAGGGTGTACGCCATAGTAAGTTCGCCACTTTCTGATTATTTTGTTGATTCTTCTGCATATATAAGTTATTTTGTACTTTCGCAACATACTTGCCATTTGTAAAATATATTTTCTTCTTCTTCATATCAACTCTTACACAACTCCATTTTCGCCATTCGCAACATATTTGCCATTTGTAAAATATATTTTCTTCTTCTTCATATCAACTCTTACGCAACTCCATTTTCGCCATTCGCAACATATTTGCCATTTGTAATTTTTTTATTTTATTTTTTATCATACATTTTTCTTTACAATTTCTACTTCATCGATCAATAAGCACATTCAATATTTAAGCCTCTTATTTTTGCTACTTTCTGCCTCTATATCTTTGAATTTTTCTGTTATTTTTCCATCTCTTGCGATATTTCGCCATTTCTTTCATTCAACAAACATTGATTTCGCAGCATTTCTTCATCTTTCCATTCTATGGTATCTACCATCAATCTTTCATTTTTTTTGTTTTTCCCTGATATTGTGTTTCCAATCTTTCTTCTTCGCAGCTCTGTCTTCGCAGGATTCTATGTTAACTTCATAACACCTTTTCCCTTCTATCCAATCTCCTTTTATAATGCCAATACCAGTTGGATGAGGGAACTTGATACATTGATGAAAAGTCGATGCTACACCTAGAATCTCATGTAACCAAGGTCGCCCAATTAATGCGTTGTATGGTGATTCCACATCAACAACACAGAATAAAATTTCAGAAGACAATCCTTTCAGTGGAATTCTCATATGAACTTCTCCTTTAGGTTTATTCGCAGTACCATTAAAACCATAAATTTTATAGGTTAAAGGTATCAAATCTGCATCTTTTCCTCCCATAGTTTTGTAGGTATGATAAAAAAAGATATTCACAGAACTCCCGGTATCAATTAAAATTCTATTGATTGCCCATGAGTTTTCCGCTTCATCATCTTCATCATCACTAGGTTTTGGGTTAATCTCCAATCTCACCACCAATGGGTTATCATGCATTCCTCCACCTTTAGGTACTTCTTCCGCGGTAAAAGAAATGATCTTCTTCTGCCATTCTTCCAGTTGCGACGTCTTCGCGGTGTTCATTATTTCTTTATCATTGGCATCCCTTGCGAAAACCCTGCTGAGAGTAATATCGTGGAAATCTTCAATTGTCTTGTACGAATGTACAATAGAGTTACAAAACAGATTTTTTGCTTTTGCCCCAACTTCTATCACAAATGTTTCACGTTCTTTTGTTGTGTTCGCCCTGTGAATTTCTGGAGGAGGTGGTAATGCTTAAGTTGAGCTTTCCTTACTAGAAAATGATTTAATTTTCCCTGATCTATCATCCTGAGAATGATTCTCTTTATATTTCTGCAGTCATTTGTTGTATGTCCATGGAAATGGTAATTCATGGCTTCTCTCGCTTGGAGGTGGCTCCTTTCCCATGTTCCATGGTGTTGGTATATTTTCCATCAAGAGTATAGCTTCCCATATTTTCTCCATGCTAGCATTCAGAGGTGGCATCTCGATTTCTTCCCATACTATCTTGCGGCTTCCTTGTCCCCTATGATAATTTTGCCTTTGACCTCCATAATTTTCTTGCGGCTGGTCAAGTCTTTGAATTTTGTTATTTCCATCACGGTTGTAGAAATTTCTTTCTCTCTCGTATTCTTATTAGTCACGACTCCCCATAGCTACTAGCTTGTGTTGATTATCACCCATTATCAACTATGGTTGTCCTTGCGAGGTGCTCGCCACTGTATTTATCAACTTAGGTAACAAGCTTGCATTCGCTGTATTTGAACTTGTGTTCTTAAGCGGGTATGATTCCATCTCATTTTGTTTTTCCTCGAGAGCAATATATTCCTCCTGTAATTCTCGCAACTCAGTCATTGTGATTGTGTTCTTAATTTTAAAAATTTGAATGTATAACAGATTGGTTGCGAACATAGCATTAATAAATGATAGAATGAGATATCTCTCATCAACACGACCCACCATGTCGCTACACATTGTCTTCCACCTCATGGTCAAATGTTTCAAACTTTCACCAACCCTTTGCTTTAATCCAAATACATCTTCAATGCCAGGTCGCGAGAAATTGTTACTTATGTACGCCCCTAAAAATATAGCCTGTAAATGATTGAAGGATGCTATAGTATTTTTTGGCAGACCTTCAAACCATTTCAAAGCTTCTCCTGCTAAACTTGATGCAAAGTATTTGCACAATATAGCGTCATGATTTTCCCATTGTAACATACATCTCAAATAAGCTTTGATGTGTCGTATTGCACAAGTTGATCCATCAAAAATGCTGGTTAATGTAGGCAAATTGCATTTTGGGGGTATTCTTTCTAATTGTATTTCCCGTGTGAATGGGGTTTTCGCAGCTTCTTCTATAGCTTCATTTAATTGTCTCCTACCTCCTTCTTACTTATTATTTAACATTCCTCTCATTTCCGCTAGATCTTTCAAAATTTGTTCATTTATACTAGAGTTTTCTTCCACTGGCCTTTTTAACTCCGCCTTTCTTCTTCTGCATTCATATCCGTTTTGATTCTCTTGATCATCATTTTCTTCTCATCTTTCTCTGCGATCTTCTCCTTCATTCCTTTCCTGAATTCGCACACCATTATATCTCTCATTTTCTCCTCTTTGCCGTCTTTCAGTTCTCCTTAGTGTTCTATCGTATTCTTCATTGATATTAACATTATTGCGATTACGCTCACGCCTCCTTTCTCAATTATCATGATTGTTTTGGCGAATTGCCTCTTGTAGTTCTTGCTCTTCCATTTCTGCTCTTAGTCTTTCCCTCTCGCGAGCTAGATGCGCTTGTTCGGTATAATTTCTTTCAATTTCATCCTGAATTTCTTGGTGATTTCTTTGTACTTCTCTCCCATGTAATATTCTCCTTCCTTCTTCCTGATTTTCTCCATCCTCTTGATTATTTCGCCTCTGGCGGTGTCTATCTCTCTGATTTCCATCATTTTGCCCATCTTGGAGAGTTTCACCATGTTGGATATAATGATCTTCCCTTACTTCTCTTCTTTCGCGGCGCTCCTCATCTAAATTTTGTATTTCTTCTTGAATTTCTTCATTAGCATTTTCTACAGGCATATCTCGTCTTACTTCTTCCCTTACTGATCTTGATCTTGTAGTGCTCCTTGACCTTTTGTTCTGTAACCTCATGTTTTCCATCCTTAGCTCATGATTTTGCCTTGTCAGATTTGCACGTTCTTATGTTTCTAACCGCCTTTCTTCGCGTATTGTTTGTCTCAATGCCTCTAACGCTGTAATCTCTTCGTTTCCATGAATTATTCCTCCAATCATTTCTTATCTCTCTCCTCTTGTCCATTATCCCCTAATTGCTGCTCTTCCCATATCTCATCTACAAAATCTGACCGCCAAGTGTGTACGCTCACTCTGTAATAATCCTCAGTTCCATTTTGTATCGGGGTATGCTTAATTGGCGATTGAACCCGATTTTCTCCATTGTTTCTTGTGTTTGCTCTTTAAGATTCTCCCATTTCATTTCTTTCTTCTCCTCCAAGTCTCCTACTCCTTCTAACAGATCGTTGGTTGTTTTGATGTATGTCTTCTTCTTGCCATTCTTTAATCTTAAAGAATTGTTGAAAATTATATGAAATTCTTTATCTACTACTTCAAATCCTTCCAAATCACAATATCAATCTTCACTCATCCCTGTTTCTAGCGCCATTATGTAGTTACAGGAAATCCCACACTACACCCCTCACAAGAATCCACACGATCAAATCATTTTAAGACGAACGATTATAATTTTTATTGATCAAACTCCAGAAATGTTACAAGATGAAAAGGACATAAACTAAAGAATTACAACCACTTTAAACTTTTTCTCTCTTAATGACTTGCTCAACACTCGAAAAAGATCTCCTCTCTAAAGTCTACTCGGCCCTTTATATAGGACATTACATAGTGGATGACAGCTAACCTGTCCTTTATTTTCGGATCTGGCTTGCGACATTCTCGCAAGTGTACATATATTAAATCTCGCGACACTCCTCGATCTCGCCACATCTTCACATCTATCTCGTGTTTTGGATGTCGTCATCCGTTACGTCGTTTTTACTTCCAGCCCGTGATGTCTTCGCAGTGTGTCGTTTATGGATTTCACGAGAATCTTGGTGTTGCGATATTCTGATCCTACAAAGAAGATGTAGGTATGGGAAGCAGCAAATAATGGAGATGATTGTGGAGATCGTTAGCAATAGATTTGAAGTTGTTTTTTGGATGCTCGAACTGGTGAGGCTAGTAGTTCAGGATCTTGGCAAATAGAAGCTGGTGGAGTATAAAGTGGCCGGAGTTCGTAGTTGTTCTAATTTTCAAACGGAAGGAGATGGACTGAAGCTTTGAATCAACCGAGAGATGATTACAGAGAGCTGGTGGTGCGAGTTTATGTTCGAGTTTGGGTTTCATTTGGAATGCAAACTGAAGTACAAAGAAATAGGAGTTGTAGAGGGTGGGATCGAATTGCTGATACTCGAATTGAGATGGCAGCGACACAAGGAGATGTACGGAGTCGTGGAGTTTTAGTGTTGGTTCAAAGATAGCTGAGAATCTTGCATTTCCAGGTGATGTTTAGATGGGTTTTGTGTTTGTGTAGTTGGTGATTGATCAGAGCAACAAGGAGAAGATGGTATAGGGGTTCTTGGATTGAATCGAGATGGCGTCTAAGTCGATGAGATAGCTCGGACATGGAAGAAATAGAATTTCCGAGCCACGCAACCGGTGAGAGGAAGAAGATCTTTGAGAAGATGAAAAAAGAATAAGGAAGGAGCAGAACATGGAGGACCAGAAAATGGTTGAGGTATTATAGCCTGGATACGAAGCAAATTGGTAGCAAACAAATACTCAAGATGTATCGAGGGCTTGCGAGCAGTGGTACTGCAGTTTATTGTCGTCTGAATTTGGCAAGAAGTTGAAGTTGAACGGTGAGAAGATGAAGTTGTGCTAAGGAGTGGTGCCTATGTGGAACTGATTGCAGTTCGATAGAGATGATGCTCATGGAAACAGAACGAGGAAGAATGGAAAGCAGTGGTGATTCTGCTGTGTACTATGGGTCTCAATGGGAATTCTCGGGACCAAAAGCATGAACGGTGTTGTTGGAAACAAGGGGATAAGTGAGACTCGTGATAAAGAATAAGCAATTGGTGATGAATCAAGTCGGCAGAATGGATTCCGGGGTTTTGGTTGAATTCAAATGGAGGCTGTGTTCTAATATCCACGATGGCAAGTGCTTAGATAGGCTGATGTGACCGAGACTTGGACGGTCAGGGAGTAGAAAGTTGATGCTGTGAAAATAGGACGTGGAGAAACCTCATTGGTGATGTTATTTATCATTGACGTGTGGCATAGCTCGATTGGCTGATGACGTGGTGTAAAAATTGAGTAAGGAAATTACATTCCTTTGGAGACTATGTAAACGATCAAATATTGAGGCAGAGGGGGGAGGCGTGCGGCTATAGCCGTTTACAGAGAAGACTAGGGTTTGGAGTTTTACTTCTCCGAAATCCGCTTTTGCTTAGCTAGTTTTGATTTTGAATATGTTTATGGCTTTTGAGAAAGCCATGTCTAGCTAAAGCCATGTTAGGGTTTAGGTAGAAACCAATTTAATGGTGTAAACTCTGCATTTATATGCTTGATAATGGTTTGATTGATTAATAGTATTTCTTCATATAGCTTGGTATCTAATTGCTCATGTGATTTTCTTGATTATTTATGCTTTTCAATTGATGTTTCGTGCTTTGGTTAAATCCCTTGACGTGATATGCTTTAGGATTGATAGGTAATGCTCTAGAATCACTACTCATGAAGCGAAGAAAACTATAGCAGAGAAACAATATTTGAAAATGCATGGAATATATTTTTAAAGATTAGTAGAGTTTGCATAATTAATTGGTGGAAACCGAAAATCCTAATAACCAATTCCCATTTTGTTTATTATTATAATTATTTTTATTTCATCTTGTTCCGATTTTATGATATATTGAATTTGATTAGTCATTTTTGGTATTAATTAGTAGTTGTATTTTCACACTCTTCGTGGGAATGACATGTACTTGCCATTGTCTACTAGTTAGACACTATGCGCTTGCAGTATTATTATTCTAGGTTTCCGAGCCTATCAAGTTTTTGGTCCGCTGCTGGGGAGTGGTTGAAAAATACTCTTTGATTGATATCTTTTTGTACATTATTTTATTTCGTTTTTCTTTTAGATTTCTTTTGTTTCTTTTTACGCAGTTTGTTTGATTTTTTTAGGTACCTTAGTCTGAAGTGCGACGATTGAAAGCAGTAGCGGGCGAAAAGAAAGTATGCATTCGCAAGGCTTTTGCAAGAGCGACTTGGAGGATCCATTAGAGGTTTGCTTAGCTCATTTTGGGTATGATTTTGATGATGATAGTGTTATTTGTGAAGTCAATGCTTTGTTAGACTCCATACCGCTGGTAGACACTAATAAATGGAATCCCAAACTAGAACCTCTTGTTACGCCCGAGTCTCGACTAGTTCTTTCAGTCGAGAAATCTCCGACCTTGACCCTTAAGCCATTGTATGACCTATCAAGTTCTGAAATTTTTCATCTTGAGGATATTAATAATGAAACCGTTGTAGATGATAGTGGTTCTATGAGTCATGATATTACTGCTCCATTGAGCCCTTATTCAGCGAGTGAATTTGAATCAGCATATGTTCATGTTCCATATTTTGCTGAATTTGAACCAATATCATCCGCAGAAGTTATTTCCTCGAACTTAGAGCTAGATTTAGGGAGTATAAAAATTTTTCAATCTGATTTACTTCATGTTACCACATATTATTGGGTAGGTTTGAATTATTTTCCAAATAAGATTGAATTCAGTTTTAGCTTTCTGTGTACCAATCACTCTGGTTGTAGGATTATCCTTTCAGCTAAACTGATATGTTGGGTCAATCCCAAACTTTTCAGACTCTATATATATGATTGGCAGCTTACTTTGGGGTACCAACCTCACCTTGTTTGAGACCACGTGCTACTGGCAAGCAGGGAAACAAATACCTTTCGCTTCATGGGAGTCAACCCATTAGATTTGTTCCCTGCACTCTATCTTTTATTTTTATCGTATTTATAAATTTCCCACCTTAATTTCTATGTTGGATGACTCAATTACATTGAGGACAATGTAATGTTTAAGTGTGGGGGGAGCGGTGTATTCGTTAGGATTTTTGAAGAAAAAAAAAAAGCATATTATGACCAGCTGTTTAGCGAGTCTTAAAGAAAAAAAATTGCATGATGTGATCAGCTGTTTAGAGGGTTTTTCTGTCTAGCTGTTTAGCAGACATCTCTATCCACTGTTTAGTGGATTCGTCTAGCTGTTTAGCGGACACCTCTAACCACCGTTTAGTGGTTTCTTCTAGTTGTTTAGCAGACATTACTCCATATCCAGTTGTTTAACGGATATTTATCCAGCTGTAGAGCGGATATATTCTTTCTTTTGCTCGAGGACTAGCAAAATATAAGTGTGTGGGTGTTGATAAGCACGTGTGTGCTACATTTTATACCCATATTTATATTAACTAGGTATTGATATTTCGCTAAATATTATATTTTAGTGCTTTTGTAGAAATTACAATCGAATCCGAAACGGTACTATAATATTGGCTAAAATAGGAGCTAAATGGCGTTTGTGACGTTTGGCGCTTAAGACTAACTTTGGCTTGCCATGTTAATGCCTTAGCACTTAGCATCACTCACGTCAGAATATAATATGCTGGACCTAATGATTCTCTATAATTGTTTCAAGAAGGTGAATTCCACTAGTGGTCTAGGAGAAAGTGGAATATACACCTAGCACCATTTTGGCGTTGTATGATAAATCTAATCAAGTCTCAAGCACGTGAACCACTAATGGGGATACAAAACAAATAGTGAGACGTGAATGAAGCCAAGCTTTGATTTCAACTGGTGGTACTGTCTAGTGTGGGTCTTGTCTAAAATGAATGATAATTCAATATGTGGAATTGGTGAAGGAAGATGATTAGCTGGACAAGGAATTGAATCTGGTGGATGAACTTGAGAAATATGTTGGCTGGATATTCGTGAATGATGGGTTTTGAGAAGAATTTGAAGGCAAGGGTACTGAGAGCAGTCGTGAATTAAGATGAAACCTATCCCTCCACAGAATGATATGAGTGTCGAACAACAACAACATGGATGGAATTCTGGGCAGCATTAAAACAAAGACGTAAAGAAGACGAAACGAAGCTTGCATGGAGAATTTGTTGAATATTTGGAAGCATCATATGGTGTTCACTTCAACGATAAAGCAGCAGCTCTTGGAATAGGGTTCTGGCAGTGATTGATGGTTTGAATCGGTGGAGAATGGGATACTGCATTCGGTGAAGTTGGTGGCTAGATGGACCGAGAATGGTGGCAGTGGTGGTTAACAGCTCTACAGACGTAATGGAGATGAGTATGCAGATGGTGCTGGTTTGTTGTGGAGGAAAAGTTACAGTCAGTTGTGGCTGTATACAGATCGTAGGCAAGGAGCTGTGGTCGGGAGCAATGGCTAGTTGGTGTTAACCTGTCAGTGGCCCGAGCTTGAGAACAATATAAGTGAGTTGGCTGTTGTTACCGGTGGAGGAGAATGCAAGATGGTGTTGGCTCGAGTGTGAATTACAAGGAAAAGAAGATGTAGGTATGGGCAGCAGCAAAGAATGGAGAATATTGGAGATGATTGTGGAGATCGTTAGCAACAGATTTATGGTTGTTTTTGGATGCTCGAACTGGTGACTGGTGGTGGAGGCTAGTAGTTCAGGAACTTGGCAAATAGAAGCTGGTGGAGTATAAAGTGGCCGGAGTTCGTAGTTGTTCGAATTTTCAAACGGAAGGAGATGGACTGAAGCTTTGAATCAACCGAGAGATGATTACAGAGAGCTGGTGGTGCGAGTTTATGTTCGAGTTTGGGTTTCATTTGGAATGCAAACTGAAGTAAAAAGAAATAGGAGTTGTATATGGTGGCATGGAACTGCTGATACTCGAATTGAGATGGCAGCGACACAAGGAGATGTATGGAGTCGTGGATTTTTAGTGTTGGTTCAAAGATAGCTGAGAATCTTGCATTTGCAGGTGATGTTTAGATGGGTTTTGTGCTGTGCAATTGGTGATTGATCAGAGCAACAAGGAGAAGATGGTATAGGGGTTACTGGATTGAACTGAGATGGCGTCTAAGTCGATGAGATAGCTCGGACATGGAAGTCTTCATAAATATGAGATTGAGAAGAAGATAATTCTTTTATTATGATAATCCTCTCAATTCTGGTTACACACCTCATGAATATATAGAGCTAAAAATATATTGTGATAAAGCAAAGATCCTATATACTAGGAAATAATATTTATCCTTAAATAAGGATATATGTTAACACTCCCCCTCAAGTTGGTGCATAGATATCACACATGCCCAACTTGTCGGAAAAAAACCAAGTATTTTTTGCTTGACACTCCATGTGTGAGAATATCGCAAGTTGTTCTTGGATCGAGGCAGGTGTGACTCAATAATGTTGTTGTCGACTTCTCTTTGATGAAGAAACTGTCAACCTCAACATGTTTTAGTACGATCGTCTTTGAACGGGATTATGAGCAATATCAGCGCTTTGACTTTTGTTATCACAATAAAGAATAATAGGATCCTTGAGAGGAGCCCCCAAATCCTTAAGGAGAAGCCTTAACCACAAGGTTTCACAAATGCCATCTACCATACCTCTGAATTCAGCCTCGCACTTGATCGTGTAACAATATTTTGTTTCTTACTTCTCCAAGTAACTAAGTTACCTCCCACAAAGGTAAAGTAGCACCCAGGTACGAACGTCGCCATCGATTTCTCTGCATAATCGGAATCTCTGTATATGCCACAACCTTTCTATGATCTTCATTTTTTAGAGAATAAAATTCCTTTTCCAGAGCGGACTTCAAATACCTCAAAAATACGTAAAAGCGCATTCATGTGTTGTTCACTGGATTGTGCATGAATTGGCTAACAACAACGAGTGCATAAGCAAGATCGGCCTTGTGTGAGATAGATACATCAATCTCCCCACAAGTCTTTGATATCTTCTTTTATCGGTAGGAACTTGATCGGGTTGATACAGTTACCTTTTCTTCTAAAGGTGTATGGACGAGGTTGACATCGACATGCCCACTTCTTTTAGCGAGATCAAGAACATATTTCCTTTGTGATAAGAAAATTCCTTCTTTGGATCGAGAAACTTCAATCCCAAGGAAGTATTTCAATGAACCAAGATCTTTCATTTGAAATTCCTTTGATAAGTATCTTTGCAAAGATTTCCTTTCCTCTGGATCATTTCTTTGTTACCACCATATCATCTACATATATGATAAGAGCGGTAATTTTATCCTTCCTTTTCTTTATGAACAAAGTATGATCAAAATTACTCGACGATATCCAAAGTTTCTCATAGATTTGGTGAATCTTCCAAACCAGGCCACAGGAGATTGTTTTAGTCCATATAATGACTTGTTTAGCTTACATACCTTCTTACCATGAGATCCTGGAACCGAAATACCGGTGGGAGCTCCATGTAAACTTCTTGATTAATTCACCATGCAAGAAGGCATTCTTTACATCAAAGCGCTGCAAAGGCCAATCCAAGTTTGCGGCAAGCGATAACAAGACTCGTATGGTGTTGATTTTCGCTCTCTTTGGAGCAAAAGTTTCCGTGTAGTCGATCACAGTAAGTTTGTTTGTAACCTTTAGCAACTAATCTTGCTTTATAATGTTCAATCTCACCATTTGCCTTGTATTTAATGGTGAAAATCCAACGACACCCCACAATTTTTCTTCCTTTTGGACAATCAACATAATCCCAAGTATCATTACGAAGCAGGGGACCTCAATTCTTCTTCTATGGCTTCTCTCCATTTTGGATCGGCTAATGCTTCTGCACATTGTTAGGAATAAAAACGGTAGATAGTTGATTCACGAATGCCTTATTAGCTTTTAGACAAGCGATGGTGAGAGACATAATGACTCATAGGGTACTTAACCTTACTAGAGATTTGGGTTCATATCTAGGTTTAGGAATACCTCTATTTATACGTTGTGGAAGTTGTTTCCTTGATTCTTCAAGAACATCCGTATGAGACGATTGGTTTGGTGTTTCATCTTCTTGAGGTAACGTATACTCTGGAATCTCTTCTATCATAACCTCATCTTGAATCTCGATGACACGATCCAATCTTTGTACTTTTGTTTCTTCTCTTGAAGAACCTTCATCAAACTTTTCTTGAGGTATATCATCGAGAATTGACAATAACAGAGACATCGATTTCCAATATATCTTCATCATAGTTAAGAGTCTGAATTTCCTTATGGTACTCCCCCGAAGTTCAGACTCACATGAAAAATACATAGTATCTTCATGAAATACAATATCCATAGTAACAAACATTCTTTTGGTTGGAGTATGATAGCAACGATATCCCTTTTAGTTGTTGCATATCCCAAATACACACTTGAGCTCTAGGAGCCAACTTATCACGTTGATTCTTGTGCGAGATGAACATAAGCTACACAACCAAATACATGAGGCGGAAGATTAGGAACAGTTGGAGACACAATTTGCTTCACCAAGAGCTTGATGGGGTGTTTGAAACACAATGGTCTTGGATGACACTCAATTTATAAGATATCTTTGCGAAGTAAGTGCCTCTCCCCAATACATCAATGGCATATGTGCTTCTATTAATGAAGCACGGACCACTTCCAATAAGTGACGATTCTTTCTCTCTGCTACTCCATTCTGTGGGGCGTATTAGAGCAAGTAGTTTGATGAATAACTCCGTGTCCCTCTAAATAATGTTGAAGGTCAGAATCCATATATTCACCAGATTATTACTACGAAGAACTTGAATCTGTTTGTTGTCTTTGAGTGCTAATCATCTTATGGAACTTTTGAAACAAGTTGGTAACTTCACTTTTGCTTTTCATGAGACACACCCACGTCATTCTAGTGCAATCATCAATAAAAGTAACAAACCATTTTGAACCACCGAGAGTAGTAGTTTTAGATGGCCCCCAAACATCGAGTGTATGATCATAAAAGGGCCGGACTCTTATTGAATGATAATGGAAAAGAAGCACGATGGCTTTTTGCAAGTTCACATACTTCACAATGAAAACTAGAAATATCAAGTTTTGTAAACAAACTAGGAAATAATTTTTAAATAACCAAACGACGCATGTCCCAATCGTCGATGCCATAACAAAATTTGAGATTTTGTCTCTCCCCCTGAGAACCATCGGAGAAGAAGAGCTTGACGCGGTTTATCCAGAACTACTTGACACCAAATCCGGATAATATAGCTTCCCACGCTTAACACCATAACCAATCGTTTGCTTCGTTGTGATGTCCTTAAAAACACTTGAGTCGAGGCCAAAATATTACCACACAATGTAAAGTATTAGTTATTTGGGAAGGCGACAGGAGATTACTGATCTAATGTAGGAACTACTAAGACATAATCTAAGTCTAAACTTTCGGTGAGAGATATTGACCCTTCACCGGTAATTTGAGCACTGTGAGCCATTTTGCGGTAGAAATTGTTTTTTGTAAGGATGGTTTAAAGGGAAGATACTTGTTTAGAATCGCATGTCATATGGTGCAGCCCCAGCACCGAGAATCAACTATCCATGAATTATTGAAACAAGTGAAGAAACATTTAAAAACTTACCATCGTTACATTGTCCTTGCTCAACGAGATATTACCATGGAATCCTTTCCTTTCTTTGTTGAAGCCATTGGAGCACCGGGAATTTTCTTTGTCTCCTTCTTCCTCTCCATATGTTGATCCCACCAATCACGGATATCCAACCAACTCGAAACACATGTCGGTTGTATGTCCCAGATTGATTACAATGTGTACACTTAAGTGATGACTTGTCCACCTCGGTCTTTGAGTATCTATGAAAAGACCCCTTTTGATTATCCGGTTTCGAGTTGCCATAGCAGCGGGTTCAACTTCTTCCGATTCTTTTGTCATCGTTGTACGTCGAGCAGATTCACGACGAACAAGTGAATAACATGATTCCAATTCGGGAATAGGATCCTTTCTCAATATTTCACCACGGATGCTCAAAACTTTCATCTAATCGGCAAGGAATATATGCACCCTTAGGCGCTGTATTGATTTTCGATAGGCTTCAACATCATTAGGATTCTCCATAACCACCTTGTCACGATGATCCAACTCTCCAAAGATTTTAGTTAGTTCTCCATAATAAGTTGAGAGAGCTCTGCCATTTTGATTTGAAAAACGCTCGTCGGTTTAGAGTAAACACACCGCATCTCATCATCTCCATCATAAAAGGCTTTAGATAATGCATCCCAGATCTCTCTAGCGGTAGGTAACAAGAATATATCTCTTCATGATTTCGGGTGACATAGACATCAACAACCATCTCTTGACCTTTTGATTATCTGTGTGCCACTTTTCATATTTTGGATCTTCCTCGGTAGGTTTTCTTGTTCTTCCCATAATAAAAGAAGTTTTTTTTCTTTTTCGACAATATGCATCTCCATGATTTGTGACCACAAGTCATAGTTTGTTTCATCAAGAACAATCCCGGGCTTGAATGATGCACCTTGATTGAGCGATAATAGGAGCTGATTTGTTTTCCATCGCCCTTTTTTTTAGATTTATTTTGGTATAATTACGAATCACTACCCATGATTCAAGAACCCTAGCTCATAGATACCATCTTCATAAATATGAGATTGAGAAGAAGATAATTCTTTTATTATGATAATCCTCTCAATTAAGTTTACTGACTCATGAATATATAGAGCTAAAAATATATTGTGATAAAGCAAAGATCCTATATACTAGGAAATAATATTTATCCTTAAATAAGGATATATGTTAACGAGGAAGAAATAGAATTTCTTTGAGCCTATGACCGGTGAGAAGATGGAAAGAGAATAAGGAAGGAGCGAACGTGGAGGACCGAGAAAATGGTTGAGGTATTGTATCCTTGATACGAAGAAAATTGGTAGCAAACAAATACTCAAGATGTATCGAGGATTGCGGCGGTGGTGCTTGCGAGTTTATTGTCGCTTTGAATTTGGCAAGAAGTTGAAGTTGAACGATGAGAAGATGAAGGCTGTGCGAAGGAGTGGTGCCTATGTGGAGCCGGTGCAGTTCGATAGACATGATGCTCATGGCAACGAGAACAATGGAGATTGGAAAGCAGTGGTGATGTCACATTGTGTACTATGTGTCTCAATGGGAATTCTCGGGACCGGAAGCATGAACGATGTTGTTGGAAACAAGGGGCTAAGTGGCTAAGTGAGACTCGTGATAAAGAAGAAGCAATTGGTCTTTATGAAGAAGGCGCGATAATGGATTCCGGGGTTTTGGTTGAATTCAAATGGAGGGCGTGTTCTAATATCCACGATGGCAAGTGCTTAGATAGGCTGGCTGTGGCCAAGAGACTTGGACGGTCGGGGAGTAGAAAGTTGATCTTTGTGAAAAGGGACGTGGCGAAACCTCATTGGGTGATGTTATTTATCATTGACGTGTGGAATATCTCGATTGGCTGATGACGTGGTGTAGAAATTGAGTAAGGAAATTACATTCCTTTGGAAACTATGTAAACGATCAAATATTGAGTCGGAGGGGGAGGCGTGCGCCTATAACCGTTCTGAGAGAAGACTAGGGTTTGGAGTTTTACTTCACTGAAATCCGTTTTTGCTTAGCTAGTTTTTATTTTGAATATGTTTATGGCTTTTGAGAAAGCCATGTCTAGCTAAAGCCATTTTAGGGTTTAGGTAGAAACCAATTTAATGGTGTAAACTCGTATTTATATGCTTAATAATGATTTGATTGATTAATAATATTTCTTCATATAGCTTGGTATCTAATTGCTCATGTGATTTTCTTGATTATTTATTCTTTTCAATTGATGTTTCATTCTTTGGTTAAATCCCTTGACGTGATATGCTTTAGGATTGACAGGTAATGCTCTAGAATCATTACTCATGAAGCGAAGAAAACTAAGCGGAGAAACAATATTTGAAAATGCATGGAATATATTTTTAAAGATTAGTAGAGTTCGCATAATTAATTGGTGGAAAAGAAAATCCTAATAACCCATTCCCATTTTGTTTATTCTTATAATTATTTTTATTTCATCTTGTTCGATTTTTCGGAAATATTGAATTTGAGTAGTCATTTTTGGTATTAATTAGTAGTTGTATTTTCACACTCCTCTTGGGAACGACATTTGTACTTGCCATTGTCTACTAGTTAGACCTTTGTGCGCTAAACGATATTATTATTGTAGGTTTCCGAGCCTATCAATAGGCTTGACCTATTTCCACAAAACAACAAGTTTTTGGTCGGCAACAACATAGTATCCAGGAAATGACCAAGAACTGATAGCTTTTCACTCTACAAGCCAGTTCCACTTTCTGATACAAGTCATAAAACAAGCCACATCTTCAGAATTAATCATTCTAGTCTCAACACTCTCTTCGCTTCCCTCCCTAAGACCAACCCTTCTCCCTTTACTTTGTGACCAGAAGCAAGTGGAACGACCATTTCTTGGTTTAGGCTAGGATTGTACAGATTGATCTCTCGAATCAAAAGTACTCCCGTGCAGTGCATTGTTTAGGGTTTAGATTCGTTTCTCATCCACACACCCAAAATTAGCAAAATTAGCAGAAATAGTTTTCACCCACAAACACACGGGTTCTCTTGTGGTTAATCTAATTGAGTTTTCTGGATACAAATTCATGTTTCATGTAATTTGTTAATGTCTAAAGAAATCCTTCTTTTCTCGAAAAGTAAGGTTGCTCTTGTTGTTCTTTCGGGAATGACATTTTATGGGGGAGAGTTCTTAACTGAACTTGTGCTTAATTGCCAAATCTTTGTGGGGAGTGCGGATGTGGAATATTGTAGGAGTTATCTTGTATCTTTATAAACTCCTTGATGAATACACTAAGTTTCGACTATGTGAAATCATCGAAACAATGTTGATATGTTCTCTTTTAGTCATGAAGTATCTCTATGAGAATTTCATTATCATCCCGCTAGTTTTCTTACCTTTGCCAATTTATATTGACAAAAAGGGGGAGAATTATTGTGTAGTTCACACTACAAATACATATGGTTTACAGATCATTATGTAGTGGGGTGGTTTTCATTGTGAGATGAAGTATTGACTAAGGGGGAGTGATACATATCACCATAGTATTATTGTCAAAGTTGTGATACAATTGGACTTTGATCTTTGTGTAATAATACTATGACCTTTGTATAACAATACGAAAACATCATGTTTTTATATATTAACGGATCTTCAACAACTATGATGTTGAGTTGAAAACGTTCAGAATCACTGGAGTACTTGGAAGTGACGAAGATTTCGAGTAATGTTGAAGAACCAAGGAAATCAAGCATTTGGATGAGAAGCTATAGAGTTTATTCATTTTGTAATCCATATGTATTGATAGTTTTGTCACTAAAATTTGACAAAGGGAGAGATTGTTAGAGCTCTGCTCGGTCGAACTCGCAAGCGTTGCTATCTCAAGCTTGTTTGTCAAGTTTAGTTGCCAAAACTATAAGTCTTGATTTCTAGTCTACTTATAGCTAAGTCTCGGATTAGGATACAATGTATAGTTGAGCTTTAGACTTCACGGCGTTCATCGATTAAATATGAAGAACTACTAAGGGGAGCTTGTGGAACTTCATCAACAAAAGGTATGTGGAGACTTGAACTCATCTATCACTCAAAAGTCTATTTCTACTTTATCTCCTATTTGAGACAAAAGTCGTATAGCTATATAGACTTCGATTATACATATTTGATATTTCGAGCTGAGTTTAACTCGCTTACTTGATAGGTGTAGAATACACCTAATTTACTATCTAGTAGTTTATGCTTTCTTTGCTATTTTTCTTGTAAATTATGTATTTTACGTGTGTTTTTGAGTTATTAGGTACTCTGGAGTTGCACAGAGGAAAAGAAGAAGGAATCACCAAAATTGAACAAAAGGGCAAACTTGTCATTTCATCAAGGGCGAAGACTATTTGGAGCCCAGAGAGGTGGTTAAGGGGCTCTCATTCGGGGGTACCCCTTATCACTCGGCGATGGAGTGTTACTAACACTTAGGGTAGCCCTTATCCGGAGGATGGTTATCTTTGGATAGCACCCAAATGGGGTGGCTCTTATGTTGGGCGTCTCCATCTCAAGTTATTACACAACCCTAGAATTCATCTTTTCTTCAATTATTGCTCGAAGAAAATTAGAACAAGCAGCAAAGTTTGCTACTTTAGCTTTTGAAACAACAAAATCGGATGAGGAGGTTGAGATTCGAGAGAAATGGAAAATGTTGTTGCTATTGACACGGAGAGACATCGGCTTCTTGTTGGTCGAGTGATTAAAAGATAAAATTTATGGAAACGATTTGAATCAAAGAAGCGAGGGAAGATCGGGAGATTGATGAATCGGGAGATGGGCTCGACTTGATGTTTGAGAGATTGAAGTCTTGGATGGTTGAAATTATGAGTTGAGCTTTATTTATTTTGGGTACGTGTATGAAGAAAATATGGTGGTAATGGTTGGTCTGAGTTCGATAGAAAAGAGAATCAGTGAGAAGAAGTGAGGGTGTTGGAGATGAAGGTGGTTTTGTTGTTGGAGGAAGGAACTTAGGGTTACATTAGTCGATTGACTCGAGCAACAAAACAAGATCGTAGCGAGATTGAAATCAAAGCGGCTTAAGGTGTGGTTGATAACTTGGTTATGTGGGCACATGTCGAATCGGGTAATGGATCACGGAGGTGATGTTGATGGTCATTCTTTGTGGATTGAGTTCTTTAGTAAATGGGTTTGGTTTTGAGGATGAAATTGATATACTCGGGAAATCGGTGAGCTAGATAGAAGAAGAAGTGATTGAAATTGAATCGGATTATGGAATGATCTTTGTTACGCCAAGTTTGAAACTGGGTTCATGGGTGTGGTTTGCAATGTTGATCTTTGGTGGTAGCGGGTGAATAAGGTAATGAGTGCAGTGCATGTAATTGATGCGGCTAATAGAGAAATTGTTGTGTGTCGGGGAGATGGGGTCTGTGGATGTAAATAGAAATGAATATTGCGGTGAGCGGGAAGCAAGGATTAAGATGGCGGTGGTAATGGAGCTAGTTTTAGTGGTAACCGAGATGGGTTACAGTCTTTGAATCGCAACGAAGAAGAAGGCAAGAGGCGATATGTTGCAATGAAGCTAGTTGGGGGTCTACAGTGAAGAGTGAATGAGGCGGAATTAAGAGATGAAGGCTGCAATTGGAAGATTGAAGCAATGCTGAAATGGAGTAAAGCTTAGATGTATGTGCTAGGATTGTCACAGGGAAGAAGGAAACGGCCTGAAATTGGCACGAGATATGCCCGAAAACGAGGAAACTCATGTCGAGATTTTCCCTCGGCGATTCAACTCGTTTCGGATGACCGATCAGTAGATC
>JAJJWW010017597.1:0-185318 GCA_023531295.1 Papaver armeniacum
ACCTATGTTTGTGACTCGGCTTAAAGTCTGCGAAAGGTTAACATTTCCACTTGTAGAAGTCATTTTAGTATCCATATACTCAAACTGATCGCTGTCTTTTCAATTTCGGGAAGCTGAAAAACAACTTTTCCATGTGCCATCCAAACAGACTACCATATGTGCGGTTGCCGTGCGACATGGGACCCAAACGGTTAAATCACCGTTATAACGTCCGTATCGATAAAAAAGAGAGGTTGATTTACGTTGTAGCCGTAGGGTCATTAAATTCCCTCTCTATATTTTGTGAGACCAATCCAGTCTCTCTATATTCACGTCATCCACTTTGTCTGTGAAGTGACGGAAATTTCGGTAACCCATTACGTCCACGTACACCCCTCAAATCCACGACCACCCCTCCAAATAAAACAGAAGGAAAAAAAAATGAAAAGGAAATAAATCATAAATTTAGGTCTTACCAAAACGTGTTTGACAAAAAGAAAAAAGAAAATCCCCAAATTCTTCAGATATTTTTTCATTGAATTTCTCAAACTCAGTATGTAGGGTTTTTCCTTGAAACCCTAATTTTGATTTTGTAACCTAAACAAACCGATTTTTTTTTTTTTTTTTGATTTTGATTTTGATTTTGTAGTCTGAGAAGAAACCCCTAAATTTTGATCAGAAACCCTTGTTATAAGTTGTAACCAATTGTTTCTCTGGTCATCTGATTGTTGGATCTGTTCTCAAATTTGATCTCCTTTTCTGGGTTTTCGCTGTTGTTGTTGCTGCTGTTGTTGTTTTTTTCATCTAGTTTCATTTTTTTGTTCATATCTCGGAGAAATGGTGAGGAAGAAGAAGAAGCCACAAAAGGTTAATGGAGAGGGGAAAGTAAGGGAAGAGAGAGACGTGAAATACTTAGCGGAGGCATTTTCATTGGTCTCATTAGAAGAAGTGAACCTGGCGTATAAAGAAGCACAGGGAGATAGTAACAAAGCTGTTGAGATATTGAGTGATTTGATGATGAACGCGGATTATGATTCATCTAGAGGGGGCGCCTGTTCAAGTTCCACTTCATCTTCGTTTTTCGAATCATCTTCTAACAATAGTGAAGAGCGTATGACAAGTTCCAGTTCCAGTTCATCAGAGATGTTTTGGGAATCAGATATTCATAGAGCCCATGATAGTTCTGGAATGGGTTTTGTAGACTGTAAGGGGCAAAGAGGGTTATAGCTACTGCTGGTACAGTATCTGGTGTACTAGGAAAAGATTATGTAAGGTCAAGTCCATTGGATAAGGAAAGGGTAAGAGGGGGAGGAGGAGGAGGAGGAGGAGAACAACACTATAATTCTCCGAAATGGAAAAATACTTGCATGGTTAATGGTGTCAGTGTTGGGAAATGAAGAAGCTGAGCAGTTTTTGTTCTCGATGCTTGGAGATGGTTGTGATCTTAGCATGCTGTGGTTAGAGACGTATTCTGTATGTATTCTTATCTCTCTTTATTTATGTTGGTTTACTTATTTCTTATATTGAAAATTTTGGTTTGTGGTTGGAGACTATTCTGTTGTGTGTCTTTTTGTAATTGTTGGTATATGGAAGATTTTCTATGCAATTGAAGAAATCATCAAAGAATGTGTTATTAATCAATCTCGCCATGTTTAGTGCAAGAGTTAGAAGAGACACTTAAGAGGGCCAGCAGTAACTCAGGGAGGAGTCTGTTTATGGATTGTTATTCTTATGAAAGTCGAGTGCTTTTCATCAGAAGTAACACGATAGATGCTAGGTTTAGCAACTTGGTTCCAGTAACAGCCTATGTTTAGTACATTTTAGAGCTAGAAGAGGCAAATAAAGGGGCAGAAGTAACACGGAGAAAATATTTTAATGTGGGTGTTATTCATGAAAGTCAGTGATGTGAGTGTTTTCTATTAGAAGTAACACGATAGGTCGTGGAAATCTAAAGGATTTGTACTTTGATTGGTTTTTCAATCTGGAGAAAAATCAAAGAATAAAGCTTGTATTTATAGTCTTGTGTTAGAGTTTGTTTATACTTGCTATACAAGAAATGACTTCTTGCTTGTAAAGCAAGGTTACATAAAATTGGAAACTGAAACAGGCTCAAGCTGGTGCATGAGGTATCTCCTAAATATTTCTTTAGAATGACTCTTTGGGTTTACATGTACCTTTTTTTTGTCAATGCATAAACAGGATTTCATGCATCTTATCTTAAATGCAGAGTCAAATATATATCTTGGCCTATATTACATGATAGTTTTGTTAGCTGTCTAATGCGATGTTTAATTTGTACGATAATGACACACATATTTTTATTTGCAGGTCAATGTGGATATGATGTTGAAAAGGTATGGTCAGTGCTGTTTTGGAATTCCAAGTGTATTGTCTTTTTTAATGTTCTTTCAAGATTTAGATACATGTTATAGGATGGTATTGAATGTTCAAAAAGCTTGTCTAAAGTTGTTGACCCATCATTATATATTTTTCTTTCTTTCTTTTGCCCCTTCTTTTCATTGAACTACTTATAACTATTTTGTCTAGGCTTATGGTTATGACATTATGTTATGAATCAGAGGTATCTATTCTGAACTGGGGTACTTGGACATGTATTTGCTCATTCTATGGGGCATGCGTGTACCAAATTTCAAATGAAGTGGCAGGTCATCTCTAATGGGTTACTTCAGTATCTGTAAATACTCATCTTCGTATTAGCAATCCATGCAGGTTTGCTTTACTGTAGTGGCCGTGTCAAAGGATAATCTTGTTATGTTACTCGGTTTCTGTTGAATTTCTGCCTTAGAAAATTAATGAAACAAACCTTAGGCTCTGTTAACGATATGCGATCCTATTTTTTTTATCGGAGATGCAATCTTGTTACACGTCCATGAGACATATTCTAGTAAGCTTCCTTTCATCAGTAATGTTTTTATTGCTTAACAGTATCTGAATCTAGGAATTACTTGAGTGCTTGTGACCTGATTGGGATGGTATGAACAACAGAGTTGTAAATCTTTGTTCATAGGTTTGAATAACTTTCCTGTCATTTGATGGAGAATGGAAGCATATATGAAGCTCGCGATATGTAGATACCACACTAGGAATGTAACGGCATTATACATTTGGATTTTAAATCGCATACCATCCATTCATTATCAAAGATGACAGATATAGTTTCCTTTGAGCTGAGAAAAGTGGAAGAGTGATGACAATATATATTGGGGTCAATGATATTTCCTTGTTGAAGTGTATTTAGTTCTTCTTTGGGATACCTAATGTAGTTGCTTTGCTGAAAGTCTTTCTACTCTTTTTAGGCCTCAGATGTATTGCTTGATTTGTCGCCTTCGTCATATACTGAATGCAATTTCGCAAACGTGGTAATCTCAGTAATGGTTATACTGCTTGATAGTTCTATGCGTAGATATCAGGTAATGTCAAGACTTTTTTAATGAAATTTATATGAATATCAAAGCTCTCGATTTTGATGAGCATGGTAAGGTAGAGATCGAGTCCTACTAATTCTCTTTAACCTGATCTTTCTCTTACAGGTAAAAGGGATGTCACAGACGAAGTATAATTTGTTTGGAAAAGAAAGATGCGAGAGCATGCCGTCTTTGAACCGTGATTGCCGGTAAGCACTTATTCTCATCATCGCTGTATATCTGCTCTTGTTTCACTATGTGCTACTATATATATGGATGTCTTAATGTTACTTTCAGTTTCAAACATTGTGTGCATTATAACCATCAAAGGGCATTCTAAATTTTCCGAATAGCTTAAGATGATTTAGGCTTCCAATCATGTATCATGTCAAAATTGTGTTTGGTATTTTAGTGTAATTTTATTTCTTAGTTTTATACTTTGGGAATTATCAGTTTTATGTATTATCAACTTCTCTAAATTGGTTCCATCTTTGTTCAGGCATATTCTTAGTACTTCTTAGTTCTAAGGAATCTCGTGCCAAACCTGTGACTACAGAAAGTCTTCCGCAGGTGGTGTTGGAGTCATTGTTCAATGTCCCTCAGAGTGCTGAAGCTAATCCTGAAAATATGAATTTCAAGAACGTAGTAAAGAAAATAGAGTCCTTTGACAGAAACTAGGCTTCCACTCTACTAGGGCAGCAGAACCGCCAGATGAAGTAGAATACGGTACTTTCCATCCAAAATAGCGTTTCGAGTTTCAGTTGCTTGGTTTTCTTGCAGTCTTACAGTTTGAATCTTATCTTTGTTCATTACTGAGGCTACTGACCTTTTTTATGCTTGTCAAGGGAAATATACCTTTGTAACGCTTTTGCTGGTGTAATGTTTTTCATTACCTCTTGATATTGAGTCAGCTAGTTTGTTTTTTTTCTTTTTCATTGCAATATATAGCAAAGGGAGAAGAATATCAAGTGTTCAGAGAAGATGCAAGGCATCACTGGGAGAAAATGAGGCTCTACCATCAGAAAGTAAGATGGTTGCCTATAGTACTTCATGTACTGCATATATAATAATTACTTGTGAGTTGAAAATGATGGCTTACTAAAGGAGGAAGTAAGTTCTTTTTCAGGCTGCAACAGCATTTTCAAGGGGAGAAAAAGATTATGCAGCTTATCTTTCAGATCAGGTAGCCGGTGTTTTCTCATATCTACTTGTTATCTTTAACACTTGATGTTGATTTGCATTGTTACACGACACTTCTGGTGGGGCAAGCTGATTAATTTATTTTGATGTTTTTCTTTTTGGTTCAGGGGAGGGTTGAAAATAAAATGGCTCGCGAGGCTGATAAAAAGGCGAGCAAGCAGATATTTGAAGCCATGTGGGTGCCGGACCTTAAATTTTGTTTATTTTGTGCTGTTCTGGCAATATTGATGGTTTAATCTAACGCCAAAGAAACTTGACTGCTTTATCAGAAACAAGGGAATAAAGAATATGATAACAATTGATTTACATGGTCAGCACGTCGAACAAGCCATCAGGGAAGTGAAAGTTCACCTTGTCTTTATGATGAACACATCCTGTAAGTACTAAAATGTTATGACTCGCTTTTATAGCACCTATTTCAATCCTATAACTATCGTGCGACTGCGCTAGACTGAAGTTTTTTCTTTTTCTAGCTGTTCAACTTCTCAGGGTCATTACTGGATGTGGAGTTGGCAAGGGTACAGTGAAGCAGTCGGTATGTTGTCTACATTGAAACCAGTAGCATATATTTCCGCTTGAGATATCATGCGTCATAATTGGTTTTATAGTAAAAATTAATATGCAAGGGGTAGTTGAGATGGTCTCTATCTAAAAAGCCCCCATCCTTGGGGACCTACAACAATTTTGGGTAGAGTTTCAGTTAGGTTTAATGTTGTAATATTATTTTGTTGCTCCTAGTAGCCTTGTTTCACCTTATGATTATGTTTTGGCAGGTGATCCGCCTTGCCGAAAAGGCAGGAGCCGAGTGGAAGGAAGAAAACCAAGGAGTGGTAACTATCAGAGTAGTTGGGCGAGAGAGTGTGACTTCTTAGAATCAGATAGTGATACTGAGTAGAGGTAACTCTTTGTTGATCCAACAAAACGTGTTTTGTGTAAATACGGTTAGCCTACATTCAACATGATAGATTCCAAGATGCCCCACTGTGTAAACTCAACTTATTTCTTCCTCTTTTTTTTGTTTTTTTTCTTCCATTTTTCTATGTAACGCATCAAACATTAGCTGCTGCAGAACCTGGGGCAGTTCTGCATTGTATGTGTCTTTAGACTAAGTGTCCAGAGTCGACTTCTAAAATTTATCCTTTAGCTGTTTTTATGATTTTTTTCTAGAGTCCAACCCGGTGGAATGAAACCCCACCTTAACCTTATGATGTCTTTAACATTGAAATGTAAGCTTTTATTTTTGTATTTTGTACATGATAATGAAGTCATTGTCATTGTAATTTGAATATGTTGGGATCCTTAATTATTTACTGCAACATAATTCATCTAAACATTCTGCAATGGTTCATTCCCACATCACTTGTATCCCAGTAATGTCAGACAAGTATCATCACTGACGACGACGATATTTACCTAAACATTTCATGATCAAACAGTAGGCTTGACCTTGTTTATGGGTTCTCGGCAGCACAGGCAGGATTTTCTTTGAAGTGGTGGAAAGTGCCGTAAGCCTGCCGAATTTTCTTTGAACGGTCAAAATAATGTGCGTCTTGGAAGACCGTGGACTAGGGAGGTGATTTACTACATTCTGAAATGTTCCAAAGTTCGAGAGAACAATATTCAGGGTTCGAACATTGAGATTCGATTCTCACATGTATGACAACAGTTGCAGATTCTTCATCAGGAGCTGAGCAATCTAGTATGGATTATGATGCTGATGATCAGGTAGAGATTGAAGAAGAAGAAGAAAGCGAAGTATGGAAGACGATTAGTAAAAGTTTTCAAGAAGTACAAGCAATTTTAGATCAAAATCGGATATTAATTCAACAGGTTAATGAGAATCATCAATCAAAAATTCCACAAAATCTTGCTAAGAATGTTGCGCTAATTCGAGATATTAATATTAATATCTCTAAAGTGGCATCTATTTACACTGAGCTTTCTACAAATTTCTCTGGTTTCTTTCATTAAAGTCGCGGGGAGATGAAGAATCAAGTGGAATACGCAGCTGATGCTACAACTACAGTAAACTCGAAACCTTTATTTGATCATAAATGATTAGTTTCTTAATTTGTGTTTGTTTTGTTGTTAAGAGTCAGAAATGAAAGTTGTTTACTAAGTGTTTGTTTAAATGTCGCAGAAGAATGTTGTTTGTGTTTCTGAAATGGTTACTTGGCATGGTTAAGAATTATGATATATTTATGTGTATGGATTCTTATGGATTGCTTGTTTCTGTTTCACATCTTCATGTTCTACCCTCAGATTTGGTAAGGTACTCATCGTTTATGTATATTATCTTTGTTGTGCTAATTCAGAGTGAGATTGAACGAGTTCAAACAAAAGAATTGTAGGAATTGATAGGTTAATCTTACTTATAGTTTATTATACACTGATGAAATGTTATTGGGGTAAGGTTTGGACAGCGAATCAAGTTTGAACAAGATATTTGTAGCACTAAATAAAAAAGAGGGTACGCTTTAGATACATGGTACTCCAGCTTAGCTTTTTGTCCTTTTAAGGTTAAACTTGGAC
Source organism: Papaver armeniacum (assembly GCA_023531295.1). NCBI lineage: Eukaryota > Viridiplantae > Streptophyta > Magnoliopsida > Ranunculales > Papaveraceae > Papaver > Papaver armeniacum. The sequence continues at coordinate 7,137 of JAJJWW010017597.1, forward strand.
CCCTGAGACACTACTGAGCTTATGCTAAACACTGGATTTCTACATCTGAGAAATGTTTGTTTAGGTGTTGGGATGGTTCATGCTATGGATCAGACAGAAAATGAGGGTGAAGGTGAGTAGGTTAGTCATAGAGTCATCACTTAGAGTGCACTGGTTGCTCAAAACTCAGGTGGTCGCGTTTTCTTAAAAGAATTGACCATGGATATCTGAACATTCACCCTCTAATAGTTACTGTGTTTATTCTTTGCTATTTACTTCTTTACAGAATAACTAGCCCTACTAAGGCATCTAGCTTGTCACAGCGATAAAGTGGGCTGACTCCCAAGTCATTTGAGGTTTGTATGACCATTCAAAACGGATGTTCTTGGAATCATAGCGAGGCATGAATCGCTAGGAGGAATCAGCATAGGCTGCCAGGTAACTAGTTTCCAGTGCTAGTATGAGCGGAAATCTTCAAGTTTTGAGTAAGTTGGATTATAGTTTCTGAAACTATTTAATCGAAGTGGGATTATATTTTTGAGGAAGTTGGACTATGAGGTGACAGATTATGGTGTTCGATTTGACCATGGGTGTTATCTTGAACAAGGAGTTGTTATTTTCTGGTGACTGAGGATGTTTTTGATCTGGAAGATTAGTCTGTGGATGAATCCTCTAGCACAATACTGTTTAATGTATTCGGATTAGGAGGAACTCTATTTATTTATGGCAGGCAGTTAGTTGGGTTATGTGAGATGCTATCATACATTTAGTTGGGTTTTGTGAGATGCTATCATACATAGATTGTTTTGATTCCTTCTCCCGGACATAAATTCCCTATTTCAACGGCATTTTTAATAATTTTATATATTCAACCAGGAGGGAGGATCCCCTCACATTCTTATTTTTACACTATCTTACATGTTTGATACTAATCTTTTTACAAAATCTAAACGGTAGCAAATTTGAAGCTAACATTTAGGGGATATGTTTCTCTTATCAAGATCTACATACCCATAAAAGATGAGCACATTTCGAAATGTATAACTCCGCCTTCTAATCCTCCTAGTCCTGCCACTTTTCTTAGTAGGATTAATCCTTGCATTTCTGATGATGATAATAATGCTCTAATTAGATCTCCTTCTTATGAGGAGATTAAGGAAATTGTTTTTCAGATGCAGCCATGGACTTCACCTGGACCAGATGGATATCCTCCAGGTTTCTACCAACAAATGTGGGATGTGGTTGGTAATGATACTCTTAAAATGGTACAATCCTTTTTCCACTCAAAACACTTGTTAAAGGAGATGAATCATAGCTTTATTTCCTTAATTCCTAAATCTAATTGTCCTAAGCATGCCTCTGACTTTAGACCAATTAGCTTAAGTAATATGTCTTATAAGATAATCTCTAAACTCTTAGCTTCTAGGCTTAAGAAAGTTATGGATAAATTTATTAGTCCATATCAGGCTGCTTTTCTTTCTTCCAGACAGATTACTGACAACATAGTTCTAGCTCATGAACTTGTCAATAGAATGAGGATGTGTAGAGCTACTAAGAAAGGTCTAATGGCAATAAAGCTTGCTATGTCAAAAGCCTTTGACAGAATTGAGTGGAATTTTTTGTATGACATTCTTATAAAGCTAGGTTTTCATGAGGACTAGTGTAAGATGATTTATGAGTGTGCTTCAACTGTTTTAGCTTCAGTTATGCTCAATGGTTCTCCAGGTGAAATGTTTTATCCTACAAGGGGTCTAAGACAGGGAGACCCCTTGTCTCCTTATCTGTTCATTATTTGTATGGAATCCTTTTCAAGATTGCTAATACATGCTGAGAATAATGATCTGTTGCAGGGCATTAAAGTGACTAGAGACAGTCCAGCAATAAGTCATCTATTTTTTGCTGATGACTGTCTCATCTTCACAAAAGCTAATATGGCTAATGCTAGGCAATTAGAAAGTATAATCAAGGACTTTAGTACTTACTCAGGCCAGTCAATCAATTTTGACAAATCAAGTATTGCTTTTAACCCCAAACTAGATAGTTCTATTAAGGTTAGTATTACTGATTTATAAAATATTAAGAAGCTTGACCTTAATGATAAGTACTTAGGGTTCCATTACTTATTCAGAGAAACAAAACTGAGACCTTCTCCCATCTAGAAGAAAAATTTCATGGTAGATTAGCTATTTGGAAGGGTAAGTATGTTAATCAGCCAGCCAGAACTATTATGACTCAATCAGATTTAGCTTCCTTAGCATCTCATCACTTAGCTGTTTTCCCCATGCCTAAGAAAGTAACTGATAGGCTTGACAATATTCAGATGAACTTCTGGCGGAACAAGAGTAAGGAAAAAAAAGGAGTTTATCTAAAAAAAATTGATGATGTTTCAAAACCTAAGGTGCTAGGAGGCTTGAACCTAAAAACCACAGCTGATATGAATGTTGCTCTACTTGCTAGACTTGCCTGGAGAATGCTTCATGAACCAGATGCCCCATGGGTTAAAATTTTAGAACATAAATATTTTCACAATGCTAATCCTTTACATTGTGTTTATGATCATGGTTCTTTTATTTGGAAAGGTATTTGTAAGGGTCTAGAAGTTATAAGAGATCATTGTTGTTGGGAAATAGGAAATGGGAGAAGTGTGTCAATATGGGATGATATTTGGGTCCATGACTTGAAACAAAAGGTTAGTAATAGGTTTAGAATTAATCTTGAAACTCATGATCAACCGATAATACAGATCAAAAAATTTGGAACATTGATATTCTACATGTGATGTTTGATAATGACACTGTAGCTAAAACTACTAAAATTAGAATTCCAAAGTCAGGAACAGATAAGTTAAGATGGACTCCAACAAAAAATGGTATATTTACTGTTAAATCTGCTTATATAGTGATTAATAATGCAGGTAATGATTTAGTTTATTGTGCAAAACTAAACCAATTTTCTTTGGCTAAGGTTTTGAAGGCTAATTTGCCTCCAAAAATCTTACACTTTTTATGGAAATGTGTTCATAATTGTTTGCCCTGTTAATGATATTAGCTAAACATGTGAGTAATATTGATAGCTTATGTTCTCTATGTAAATCAACTCAATCTTTTGATCACTTATTTATGAACTGTTTTGTGTCAAGAGATATATGGGTTTCCATAGAAAGAAATTATGCAGGATTAATAGGAAATATGAATTTAAAAGATTGGGTTGAAAGCTGGTTCTCTGGTCAAAATAATATGAATCAGTCAAAATAATATCAATAGTGTTTGATAATGTTAACTTGTGTCAGTTGCAACCGTGGTGAACCAGATTCAAAAAGATCTAAACGAGTGGAATGAACACTTAAGAAAACAAGTCTGTTCAAACCGCTCAAATGATAGTTACTAGAGTTGAGGCTAGATGGACTATTCCTAGATAGGGTTTCCATAAAGTCAACTTTGATGCATCTTTCTTGAAAGTTAATAAATCTATGGGCATAGGACTAATCATGGTTGATGGTGCAAGGAATGTTGAAGGAGCATGGAGCAAGAATGGAGTAGCTGCAGATGAGGAGCAAGCTGAAGCATTGGATGCATATGAAGCAATTAAGTGGGCAAGGAGTTCCAATATTCAGCATTTGCACTTGGAGGGTGATTCTTTTAATGTAGTGAAGGCAATAAAAGGTGCAATAGGCACTGTAGGATGGACTAATAATGCCATCATTCTAGATTGTTTAGATTTGCTCAAGTCTTTTGTTAGTTGGGAGTGCACACATGTGCCAAGGGATGCAAATTCTGTTGCAGACACTCTGGCCAAGGATGGTAGAATACTTAGTAGTGATCAATTTTGGGGCTCTGAATTGCCGGTTTGGCTAAAGGATCTCATAAATGGGAAACTATGTATTTCAATTTAAAATCAAGTAATGAAATTTTCTTTCCTATTAAAAAAAAAAAACTCCGCCATCTACTGTTTTTAAAATCAACCGTCGAAAATTAACGAATTTTTAACCGTTAAAATTAAGATGGGTACGTAGAGCCTGGTAAGACGAGCATATTCCGTCTTCAACCAGATATTATGTATGGATTGTAACTTTAAATTGAATATGAGTAATTCATTTTCAGTATAAATATGGGTAATAATCTCTATGTTGGCCTCACCAAAATTTTCAAATTTGTGAGGAAAAACCCATTTTATCTGCAAATATTTTCTAGGGTTTGGAGTTTTAAAGAAATTCATAAACTGTTACGGAAAGCCAAATTACATCAAATTATTAAATCATGTTAACAATATATTCCTAAAACCAGAGTGAAGTATTCAGGATCTTACAACAATTTTAGACTCACATCAAAAATCTCCCGACATTTATTCCGAAAGATGATCCAACGATGGGTCACCCATAGAGCTGCACAAGAGCGCCCAACTTACCCGAACCCGCCTGTACTCGCTAAACCCGTGGATTTTTAATCCGAACCCGCCCGTAGCGGGTTGGTAGTTGGTTATGAATATAAAAACCCGCTATAGTTGGATTGGTAGTTGGTATTAGCTTAAACCCGCCCGAAAAAACCGGCTAAATAACACCATTGATAAAACTAATCCTAGACGTACATAGTACACTAGTACTTGTTTAAGCTTAACAATGAAGACTTATGTTTATGGTTTGATTTTTTAAGTAATTAAGAACTTAAGTAAGAAGTATGTTTAAACTTTAAAACATGTGTGTGTGAATGATCATTGAATATAAAGTGTACAAATATAAACACTACAATGAAAAACTTTAAAAATATTGAACTACAATTTGAAGCGGGTTTAAACCCGAACCCGACTGATTTTTAGCGGGCGGGTCAAAAACCCGCCCGATGTTTGTGGGTGCGGTGTTGGTTATGAAAATAAAAACCCGCTATAGTTGGGTTGGTATTAGCTAAAACCCTACCCGCCCGACCCATGTGCAGCTCTAGTCACCCAAATTCTTCTAGTATCAAGATAGATGTTAGGCAGAATTTCGGCATACGAGCGAGCATTATTGTTCTTATTTCACTCTCTCCGAGAAAATTTAAATTCAATAAAGAACTTATCTCACAAAAGATAGTTCTTCCAAATAAACAACATCATATTCACTTGGAATCAGAATTGCATTATAAACTTTCTTGCCCGTGCTCTTCAAGCTCTAGCTCATGCATATCCCAATTTTATAACTACACACTAGAATATTAATATTCTTGCTCATTTTTTCTCTCACAAATAGATTCATATTTTGAGATGGACATGGAAAAAACATGGCTTTTTACTTGTAGGTCTACTTATAGGGAGGTATCTCATCATTTTATCGTAGATGTCACCGCAAGACAATGATAAAGTCGTTGGGTGATGATACCAACGATCTAAGTTTGAAACTTGGAACGTGGGTTGTATCTCATCTTTCTTTTTTCGCCTAGAAAACAAGTTTGAACCTCTATCATTGGGATGTGTTTTTTTCTTTTTTTTCCTAGTAAAATAAGTTCGAAGGTTGTCATTGGAATGTGGGGATTTTTCTTTCTTTAATTGCCTAGATCATGGGCTTGTAGGTAGATTAGGATATGCGGATTTTTCTTTCTTTCTTTGCCTTGCATGGGCTTGGGATTTTTCTTTCTTTCATTGTCTAGTTACCCGGGCTTGTAGGTAATTGGAATGTGGATTTTTCTTTCTTTCTTTGCCTAGTTACCTGACTTGTAGGTTGTACACTTTCGAAGCTCAGCATGTGCTTGTAGGTGGCATACTTTCGAAACTCTTCGCCAAGATCGATTGAGTTAGACCTGAGGGGTGTTTACGGGGTAATTATCTCATTTTTTCTATAAAAAAAAACAGTATCGGGGGTAATTATCTCATTTGGGATTGAGGTTTTTTTTCTTCTTCTTCTTCCTAGCTACTTGGGCTTGCAGGAGGTAGACTCCTAGTTATTTGGGCTTGTATACGAGATGGTGGGGGTTTTCTTAAGAAACCTATTTCGAAGCATAGATAAAATTTTCGACGCATATCAAATAAAAACAAAATAGGGTCACTAGCTAGTAATTTCAAAAGTCCTTATCCATCTATTTTCTTATTGGCAGAACTACCCTTAAATTTTATTTTTTTGTGACCTTTTTTATTTATTTACAGGAGACTAGGTTCAACTAACAAGTTATCAGTCGAACCTTGGGGTATTCTTCAGACCTAGGTTCGGCTGGAAAGTTATCAGCGGAGCTTCACTCTGTAACAACAAATCTTAAGTTCGGCTGGTTCGAGAAAAAAAAAGGCCACACGAACTTAGTATTTTTCTAAATAAAGTAAGTTTGGCTATCATTTTTCGTGTTTAATTATCAGCCGAACTGTTCATAAGTACCTTCAGAATGAAAAAAAGAAATATTAGCAGTTCGGTTGATAATTCTTTTCAGTTATCAACTTGTTTGTGGGTGAAAACCGTTTCTGCTGATTTCGGTAATTTCGTGTCAGTGCGGATGAGAAACAAATCTAAACCCAAAATAATGTACTGCACGGGAGTACTTTTGATTCGAGAGATCAATCTGTACAATCCTGGCCTAAACTAAGAAATGGCCGTTCCAGGCTTGCTTCGGTCACAAAGTGAAGGAGAAGGGTTGGTCTTAGGGAGGGAAGCGAAGAAAGTGTTGAGGCCAGAATAGTTGATTCTGGAAGTGTGGGCGTTTTGCGACTTGTATCCGAAAGTTGAAATGGCAAGCTGGATGGAAAGCTACCAGGTGATTTCTGGATGTGTATTGTCCTCCTTACCAAAACTTGTTTTCTGGTGGAAGTAGGTGAAAACTATTTATACAAGTCGTAATAAAACGTACCGGCCTCGTAAGAAGTGGAAGCGGTTGAGTGGTGGAAAAGTGGTAACGGGTAAAGCCTGGAATTGATGTTTCCATAATGAAGATGCGTTTCACCACTTATTTCTTACCATTACTAACCACCTCACCTTTATGACACTTTCTTGTAACGGGCGTATTGCACGCCGCACGTTGTAAACCGCAAGACCAATACCTGTTGATGGTGGATATTCATTTAAGGTTAAAATTGTAAAAACCAGAAAATCATGCGCTGACATCTTGTAAAAGATAAAGCCATTAATAAGTGTTGGATACTCCTTCACTTTACTAATTCACTTAGAATGGAGCATGTGGCAACAATCCTATTCAGGAATACATGAAATTCATCCAGGGTTGGAGCATGTAGCAACAATCCCATATACCCCGTGAATTTATAACATTATTAATTAATGCGTAAGCGACTTTGTATTTCACGTACTCATTATCGCTGCGGCATGATTTGAATCGAGTGTTGCTCTGCTGAGAGCAACACGAACCTCCAAGCATTATAATGAAAGCATGTACGAAATACCCGTACAGGTTGCAACTCTCGGTGTGTTATACTAGCCCGATTGAGAACTCTCGGTGTGTTATACTAGCCCGATTGAGCATCCCATCGTCCGTATCGCCTAGATATGATCTCGTTCATCCAACCTCACCAGCGTGATTGGATGGCGGATCAATTCCATAACCCCAAGCAGGTATGGAATATTCACTGCCGAACCAACGCGGACCCCGCATGGTTGGCCTCCCCAAAATATTGGCATAGCTTTGCCGAAACGTCCAAACCGGAGCGTATGGACGGAAAACCCTAAATTAGGGTTTGCGGCATATTACATGTGTCACAAAAACAGCCTCAACCATCCATCTTCGCAAGTATAGATGGAGGCGTAGATGTAGATTGAAAGATCCCGAGAGCATGTCAACACAATCACCGTGGGCCGCCTACATACGACGATCACCTGGCCAGGGACCAACCATGGTTGGTCATCCCACCCGTGCGCCCGAACAGAGCATGACGAGCGGCCGTGAAACCCAAAATCGTGGTTTTGAGCATCACGAGCGTCCATCTTCTCCTAAGCACGAATGGAGGGTTCCAGTTAGATTAAGCAGTCCGGTCATACCAGCGTGACCACCGTGGGCCCGTCTATCCCCTCACTGATCGACCAAGGCATATCATGCCCGGCTATCCCAAAACGCGTCCAAACTTGCGTGGTCACACTTCCCAAATTGCAACCGATCTCGACCACTCAACTTCACCGACGACTTGAGTGGCTTAGATCATATTTTCATGGGACGGTCAGTATAGGCGTGAAAACCAGCCTACCACCTACACTCTGACACCGATCGACCAAGAACCGGTTGTCTTGGAACGCGCGCCCGAAGATGGCGTGATATGCAACTCTTGCGGCACTAGTTTCCTCGTCACAAATCGGTGATCTCGACCACTCAAATTCAGGACGAATTGAGTGGCCCAGATCATACTTTCGTGAGGTAACAGGGTATGGGCGCCTGTACCGTCATGCCGTCTACACGCATGTATGATCGGCCTGGCCAAAATCGTCTCCCAAGCTCGGATTTGACCAAGCTGAAGAATGATGCCTGCGCACCTCTTCAGAACCCTAATTCCATCAACGGCCGCAGATGAGTGTCTCAAAGATCATCTCGTCCGTCCAACTTCACCGGCATGGTTATACAACCCTGGTCGAGTTAATTGGTCAGTGAGGCATCATGGTGATCACCACCCGTCACTTTACCACACCATGATGCAGTACCTGCACATGATACTTCACAAGTATCAACTTCCCGAATAACGCAAGATTATTTAATTTAGCATTACATGCTACCTTTTTGTGGGTCCCACGATCCACACATTCCACACATCAATCATGTCACAAACTGGGGGATACATACCGGGGTATTAGGCGGCGGTTTACAGGCGTGCGGCGTGCAACACGCCATCACAAGAACGTGTTAGGAAGTCATGGACGGTTAGAGATGACGGGGAGAAGTGGGAAAGACCGGTCGTGTAACACCAACACACACCTCCACTACTCCATCACTCCACTTCCTCCACTTCCCACGAGAGACGTGAATAAGGCTCTATAGGTTCTCCTCCCTATTTTCCAAAGAAGGAGAAAAACAACACAAGTCCGGACGAGACAGTAAAACCAAGTGTTAAACACAACGTATTTAAACACCCAGAGCCTCGCTTGCATCAATCGTAAGCTTCGCTCACCTTTCTTACAAGTCATAAGCAAGCCAACACCTTCACAATCTCAACACCTTCTTCGCTTCCCCTCCCTAATATCAACCCCATCTCCTTCACTTTGTGACCGAAACAAGTCTGGAACGGCCATTTCTTGGTTTAGGCCGATCTTGCACGATTGATTTCCGAATCTACAAGCGATCGGCAGTTGCATTTGTTTAGGGTTTAGATTCATTCCTCAATCACACACCCCAAATTACAAAATCCGGCAGGAATAGTTTTCACCCATAAAAAATTGGCGACCACAGTGGGAGGTTAATCTCTCGGTTGTAAAGTCAATTTATTCGAAATCCGATTCAATTTCATCAATTTCAAAAAGGGTAGATCTTAGAATCAATTCAATCAACAATTCATTTCAAGATGGTGGAATTAAGGTCTGGATCAGCAATCAATTCTGATGGAGCTAGTGTGGATAACAATGCTGGTATCGAAGTACCTGTCAGTGGAGCTACCGTGGTTAATACATCTCGTGGAGCCGTCACTTCTACCATCAGCGCCAGCGTAACAGGAAATATTCCAGTAAGTGTAACACCTCCCATAACTGCAGAGCCGAGCAGCCTCGCAAATCCCTAAGATCTCCTCAAGTGTAACATCTCCTAATCACCGAGCAACAAATTTCACTCCTTCATCAGGACGAGGAGCCGGGAGGGACGAGAGGAGGACCATCCCCATTACCATTGCAGAGTTGATGGAGAAGCAGGAAGTTCTTGCTAAGACTCAAACGGATATGGCCGCAACTCAGAAAGAGGTACTCAATTTCCTTAAAACTTTAACCGAACGATGGCCACAAGATTCACGTCAACCCTTGGAGTCGTCAAGAGATGCATTCAATACACCCAGAGCAAGCGCTTCCACTCGGTCTCACATGAATGAAGAAACTCATGTTGCTCCTGAACGCCCAAGGGAGAGGGACCAACCTTCCAACTTCATCACACGCGAGGATCCTGGAACGACTTCTCCAAAATCGAGGAAAAGGGGACCGAACGGATGTACACCAACATCAGCCACCGTACCCTCAAGATGTACAACGAATTCCTCTTCCAAGAGGTTACACCTCTCCCCAGTTCTCCCTCTACGACGGTACTGGTAATGCTCGTGAACACGTCTCTTGATTCTTGGAATCCTTGGGGGAACATGAATACAATCATGTTCTGCGCCTAAAAGAATTCTTGAAGTCACTTACGGGGAGGGCGTACACCTGGTACAACAACATCGCGCCTAACAGCATATCCAATTGGAGTGAGATGGTCAGTGCTGCTTTCTACGAAAGTATTTCTTCATGTCCGAACAGATCACCTTTTCGGATCTGGGAAGAATTCTTCAAATGGAACAACGAGCATCCCAACGACTTCGTCAAAAGGTTCAAAACCCAAGCGCTAGATTCTCACGACCCGAACGTCACCGAACGACAATTGGTGGAATTATGCATCAACGGGATGATACCCATATACCGCTTTCCGTTAGAGACCAAGGCTTTCAAACGTCTTCGAACTCCATGAAGTCGCCAAACGTTCAAGAACAACCGCATCGCCGTTCTAGAAAGAACCAGAGTTTTTCGAAGTGAAGATTCACGTGAAAGTCGAGGAAGGTGCGCCTCACGAACAAGCAATACAACACCGGTCCTTCGTGAGTGTAGTGGGGAGGAGAAAAAGGAAAGCTTCGATGTGGAACAACAAACCAAGCGGGCATCCCGCACACACAAGACTTCGTCTCGGAAAAGGAGCGGACAAAACTCCCGCACAAGACACCGAAGATACAGTTTTCCTTTCCCCATGAATGAAGTGATAGAACTCTTGGAAGCGTGGATCCAAGACGATGCCGTCAAGCCGCCTCCTATCGCGTCCTCCAAACCGAGAAAGACATGGCAGATCCCAAATACCGTTGCTACCACGATTCGTACATCATCCAACCAAAGATTGTAACAGATTGAAACAAATATTCATGGAAAAGATAGAGACGGGGAACTCCAGCTTGGAAACGAAGGTGTTCGTGAGAAACCCTCTCCCTATCAGAACTGCATGATTTCGGGAATTCTCGTTCGCAAGACTCGTACAATCTATAATGGAGCACTTGTGTGAAATCTTGTACTTCTCTAAAGGGGGCCAAGACATATTTACGGCCCTCAACCACGTTGTGTCGAGCAGGCGTTTGTATCCGAAGCAGCCCAAGAACCCCAGTCTTTTCTGAAAGACGCGAGCAAGGGAAACCGGGACTCCTAACTATCACTCGCTTGAGAGACGTTGAGTTCGATAGCGCGTTGATTGATACGGCTTCCGAATTTAACATCATTCTTGTCAAGACCTTGAGAGCGGCAAAGATTTCAAAGCAGGAAAATAATCGTCACTCTTTGTGGTTAAAGATGTAGAAGGAGAACTCAGAGATGCATATGGATACGTCGATCTTGAAATCAAATTGGGTGATGCCTCGACGCAAGCAAAGTTCTACATAGTCAAAGATCATCCCAACTAGAACATGATCCTAGGACACTCTTGGATGCATGACAACAAAGCCATACTAGAAGTCTGTCCTCTACCGGTTTCGATACCTGAAAGAATCTCCAACATGCCTCTCGGGACCTCTTGATGACCTGCTCTGCTGCCGCACCAACAACTTGCCAATGTGACACAACTTCCCGGATGGAGCCTGTCAGCATACATTGAAAGGTTCCAATCTCAAGTAAGTCTCATCACGCAACCCTCTTTGCAACCTACCGCCCCTCATTCTGACAAGTCCCGGGGACTGACTCTAGCCAAAAAACCAACCTTGTCTAAGAGATGCGAATGGGAGGCCGGCCCCTTCAAACAATTTATCAGGAGTCTAGAAGTTGTCTTGATCAAATAAGACAAAACCAAGACCCCGATGTCAACACGCCCAAACCCGTTTGGAATTGGGGACTTAGTAACGAAGACAACCGCATTCAAGGTCGGAAGCATTACAGTGAGAATGGCTACCTCACCCGATTCAACCACCGAGAAGGAGGATGAACCATACCTGGTAGCAGATGTCATCCTAGGCGGAGACTACAAACTAACTCATCAACGCTGACAAGCTAGAAGGCGTAACAATTCACTCACGATGGCTCAAACCATACCGTACTTAAGACGCTGTGCTATCACTTTCCAGCATCCTACACGCTTTAAGACGCTGTGCTACTTCTTCCGGCGTATTTCCCTTTACAATTTCATATCACATTTGTAATTCCTCTAGAGAATGATTGCAATACTTGCATTCATAATTAGGGTTTCGATTTTCAAATTAATTGAAGTATTATTTCCACTTGAAAACCTCTTTACTCCTAAAGACACAAAGCCCATCCTAAATCAACCCACTAGAGCAGGACATGAAAGAAACCCTAAACAAAAACATCCTGAAAAGAGTTGAGGGAAAAGATGTGCGCGGGAAGGGAAGAAGCTTTGAGCCACTCACCCCAGCAAGGCCAGGAAGATCTTGCATCAGGAACACAGTTGCAGTCTTGACAAAGGGTTATAAAAAAAAAAAAAAAAAAAAAAAAAAAAAAACCTTTATTCAAACAATCAAATAGAAGAAAACCTTGAACTCGGCTGCCACTGAGTACAAGGGAGATATTCAAATGTACGGAATATACTTGGAAAGAGGAAAAAGAAGAAAAAAGGTTTTAGTCGCCAAGAGGGTCGCCTGCACCACCGTTAAGTTCTGCTTCAGCGCCATCACCTATTGATGCTCCCCCCTTTGGATCTACCCCAACTTCTGCATCAGACATCTCTACGGCAACACACTCCATCCCAACATTCTCAGCGGGAGCATCAAAGGACACAACAACATTAGGAGTCGTTCCGATTGCTTTCAAATGTTTAGGTTCGTCTGTGTCGGAATCAAGAATTATCACGCCGTCCTGGATCGGGTAATCACACTTATCTTCATTCAGAGGTCGTTCATGCTCAACCCTCCGCCTCTTCAACCGCGTTTCATATATCTCTGCCCTTGTGCTTACTAGCGCTTGCAACGCTTCCTCGCGCCTCCACCGCTCCTCCGTGTCAATCGCTGCTGAAAGCGCACAGATGCGTCCCCTGGCAATACGCAGGTGCAAAATAGACATCCCCTGTATAGCACGGCTGACTTCACGAAGTGGAAGATCGATCTTATCCATTACTTCATCGTGCGCATGGGTTTCGGGCTTATCAACTTCAAAGCTTTTTTCTGGAGAAGCGACAGAATGATCGTCCACCGCTTCCATGATAAACTGCAAAGGAGGAGAGGTTATGAGCACACAAAAAAATAATAAATCAATCAATCTATCGATCAATCAGATATCGATAAATGCGGAGCAATACCCGAGATATAGAATAAACGATCGCGTGAGATGATTCTTTATAACCTCGCAAGTCATGTAATCCCAGGAGAAAAGAAGTCTTTACTTACCACATGTAAAGGCTACCAATTCGGATATCAATCAACGATGCTTATCAAATACATCCGAGGAAAGTCAGGCGTGACGAAAGGGAGTACACCCGACCCAAGGAAGGGATCAAACTCGGATATATACAAGGGGAACCAAAGTGACTCACCAGATCAAGTCCCGCTTCCTTCACAACCTTGATCGGGACCAACCAGTTCTGTGGCAACGCCTGACGATGTCGGTCTATCCGGTAAATATATATTCACCTTAGCTTAGTCATTTCAATATACAAATTTGTCATCATCTCATGCCTACCCCACAATAGTGTAACCATTATGTTCTAGGCAGGGGACTTAATGTTGATGGTGGATTTTCATTTAAGGTTAAAATTGTAAAAACCAGAAAATCATGCGCTGACATCTTGTAAAAGATAAAGCTATTAATAAGTGTTGGATACTCCTTCACTTTACTAATTCACCTAGAATGGAGCATGTGACAACAATCCCATTTCTGTGAATACATGAAATTCATCCAGGTTGGAGCATGTAGCAACAATCCCATATACCCTGTGAATTTATAGCATTATTAATTAATGCGTAAGCAGCCTTGTATTTCCTGTACTCATTATCAGTGCGGCATGATTCGAGTGTTGCTCTCGCCAGAGAGCAACACGAACCTCCAAGCATTATAATGAAAGCATGTACGAAATACCAAACGCTTGCAACTCTCTGTGTTATACTAGCCCGATTGAGAACTCTGGCGTGTTATACTAGCCCGATTGAGCATCCGGACTGTCCGTATCGGTCCGGATATGATCTCGTTCATCCAACCTCACCAAGTGTGATTTGAATGGCCCTAGGATCAATTCCATAACCCCCAAGAAGGTATGGAATATTCATCCGAACCAACGCGGACCCCGCATGGTCGGCCTCCCAAAATATTGGCATAGCTTGCCAAAACGTCCAAACCAGAGCGTATGGATGGAAAACCCTAAATTAGGGTTTGCGGCATATTACATGTGTCACAAAACAGCCTCAACCATCCATCTTCGCAGGTATAGATGGAGGGCGTAGATGTAGATTCAAAGGTCCCAGAGTATGTCAACACAATCACCGTGGGAACGCCTACATACCTGACCAATCGGTCGGGACCAACCATGGTTGGTCATCCCATTCGTGCGCTCGAACAGCATGACGCACGGCCGTGAAACCCAAAATCGTGGTTTTGAGCATCACGAGCGTCCATCTTCTCCGGCATGAATGGAGGGTTCCAGATTAGATTAAGCAGTCTGGTCATACCAAAGATGACCACCGTGGGGCCCGTCTATCCCCTCACCTGATCGGCTAAGGCATATCATGCCTGGCTATCCCAAAACGTGCGTCCAAACTTGCGTGGTCACACTTCCCAAATTGCAAACTGATCTCGACCACTCAACTTCACCGGACGACTTGAGTGGCTTAGATCACGGACGAATTGAGTGGCCCAGATCATACTTTCGTGAGGTAATGGGGTATGGGCGCCGCACCGTCATGCCGTCTACACGCATGTACGATCGCCCGGCCAAAATCGCCTCCCAAGCTCGGATTCGACCAAGTCAAGAATGATGCATGCGCACCTCTTCAAAACCCTAATTCCATCAACGGTCGCAGATGAGTGTCTCAAAGATCATTTCTGTCCGTCCAACTTCACCGGCTTGGTTATACAACCCTAGTCGAGTTAATTGGTCGTGAGGCATCATGGTGATCACCACCCGTCACTTTACCACACCATGATGCAAGACTGCACATGATACTTCACAAGTATCAACTTCCGAATAACGCAGCTTATTCAATTTAGCATTACATGCTACCTTTTGTGGGTCCCACGATCCACACATTCCACACATCAATCATGTCACAAACGGGGGATACATACCGGGTATTGGTCCGGCGTTTACAGCGTGCATCGTGCAACACGCCATCACAAGAACGTGTTAAGAAGTCATGGACGGTTAGAGATGACAGGAGAAGTGGGCAAGACCGGGTCGTGTAACACCAACACACACCTCCACTACTCCATCACTCCAATTCCTCCACTTCCCACGAGACATGAATAAAGCTCAAATGACTTGTATAAATAGGTTCCCTCCCTATTTTCCAAAGAAGGAGAAAACAACACAAGTCCAGACGAGACAGAAACCAAGTGTTAATACACAACGTATTTAAACACCTGTGAGCCCGCTTGCATCAATCGTAAGCCTGCTCACCTTTCGTTACAAGTCATAAGCAAGCCAACACCTTCACAATCTCAACACCTTCTTCGCTTCCTCCCTAAGATCAACCCCATCTCCTTCACTTTGTGACCGAAACAAGTCTGAACGACCATTTCTTGGTTTAGGCCGGACTTGCACAGATTGATTTCAATCTACAAGCACTCACCGCCAAAGGCATTTGTTTAGGGTTTAGATTCATTCCTCATCCACACACCCCAAATTACCAAATCCAGCAGGAATAGTTTTCACCCATAAACAATACCCTGATGAGCATCCCCAGTTTGTGACATGTTTTGATGTCTCGAGTGTTTCATTGGAAAATGTGTAGCATGTTGCTATGTGTGGCAAGTTAAAATATAGAGGCTTGTTGGTTCGTGATGACTTCGACCGCCGAGATTTTGTATCTCGGGAGGAAGGGTGGTTGTTGATCGTGGCTACCTTTTGTTGGTAGCCAGTGGGCGTGGCCGTGGTGTTGGCATGGCTTGCACATTCCTTTGGCGCGACCAAATTAGGGTTTGTCACAAACCGTGGAATTTCTAGATTGCGGCCAAAAGGTTGCCACAAGTCGTTTGGTTTGGTGGCAAGCTTGTACGGTTGAGATCTGCATCTCAGGAGGAAGGGTAGCCGTTTATCGCGGCTACCTTCCGTTTGGCGGCCAGCGGCATGGCCATCATGTTTTGGGAAGCGAGCGCGTTTTGGGAAGCTAGCGTGTTTTGGGAAGCTAGCGTGTTTTGGGAAGCTAGCTGAGTATAGAGACCTCTTTTGAGGTCGTGGCAGGTTTGGAGCAACCTGATTGGTCGTCGGGAAGTGGGGCCAGCATGCTAAGGCGTGACCACACTTCCAACGCGCGGTGGCGAATTTGAAGTGGCGAATTTGAAGCGATCTGATTGGTCGATGGAAAAAGGGCCGTCATGCTAGGGCGCGGATGCACTTTTTAGTGCGTTGTGGCGGATTTGGTTGCCTAGCTTGGTTAAGCACGGTTTGGACCAACGGGGTCTAGTATCTTCCGCGAGGCGTGAAACCCTATTTTTGCAAACTAGTCGGGTTTATGAGTTCTTTGTGAGTCATCACAATAATTGGCCGGATTTTGTATCTCGCACACAAAATCTTTATCTACGAATGCAAGCAGTGCTTTGCCTGCGAGTATTTCGTGCAATGACCTTAACTTTGGTATTGCAATGTGTTTGACGTGCCTTAGGAAAAAGCGGTGGTCGAGGGAGAGGGGTGGATAGTCTCGGTTGGAGCTCGGATGATATTCATAAACAAAAGTGACATTCAATATTTGGGAACTTTCTTCACCTACAAAAGTGACATCCAATATGCGGCCTTTCCTTCATATTGCATATAGTTCTAATGAGTTGTTAAGTGTCTCCAGGGACATTAAGGAAAAGGGGTCGAAAGTTTCCATATTTTAAAACATGGAATGACTTTTGTAAAAATGGCGTTTTTGTTTTCGGTTGGCGGAATTTACTCGGCATATTGGTGAAGACTTAAGTATATAAACCAGTTGCTAAACTAAAAATTTGATTTAAAATCTAATCCATGTTTTTGTCGTTAGGAGGTTTCCTAGGATATAAGAGATATCTAAGTTACCCTTCCATCAATTAAATCTTTTTTTTTTAATAGGAAAGGAAAAGATTTCATTATAAAAGAACTTAATTTGAGATACATAGTTTTTCGTTTATAAGGTCCATAAGCCATTCTGGCGACTCAAGACCCCAAATTACTTCACTACTACTAACTCTTCCCTCTTTGGCTAGAGTGTCACCATAAAGTTTGTTTCCTTGGCACATGACTACAGTGTCCAGCCTTGTAAAACCTTTTAAAAGTTCTAAACAATCTAAGATAATAGGGTTATTAATCCACCCAACAGTGCCTATAACACCTTTTATTGCTCTAACTACATTAATAGAATCTCCTTCTAGATGCAGTTGCTAAACATTTTAGCTTCTAGCCCATTTGATTGCTTCATATGCTGCCAACGCCTTAGCTTGCTCTTCATCTTCAGCTAATCCTGGCTTGCAGAATGCTCCTTCATAGCCACCTACATCATTAATCATAATCAGTCCTACTCCCATTGTTTTGTTAAGTTTTAAGAAGGAAGCATCAAAATTGACTTTATGGAACCCTGGATGAGGTTTTGTCCATCTAATAACAGCTCTTGATAGAGGCTGTTGTGGAATATGAGCAATCTATTGCTGTAAATGTGTATTCCAATCATTCAAATCTCTTTGAGTCTGGCTGACTATTTTAGGCACCTGCAGATTAATGTTTTCAAAAACAACAGAACATATGGCTTTCTAGATGTTCCACAAAGTAGTACCTGCAAAAATGATTATATCATTCATATTTATATTACCAACAAACAAACTTTCAATCCCAACATTTTAAGGTTCTTCCTCCTAGAATACCTGCAAAATTACTCTCAAGTGAAGACCATATATCTCTAGTAATGTGATCAGCTTAAGAAATAAATGATCTTGAGACTCAGTTTCTGATTTACATAATGGGCATTTATCCTCTATGTTTTTCATATGTTTAGACAATCTTCCATTCACAGGTAAGCAATCATGGACACATTTCCATAAGAAAAACAGAATTTTGGGAGGCAATTTAGCCTTCCAGAACTTTAGCCAAGGGAAATTTAACTGTGCTGCAGTGTCTAGGGCATCATTACTAGCATTATTAACTACCCTGTAAGCTGATTTCACAGTAAAAATACCATTTTTACTTGGTGTCCATCTCAACTTATCACTACCTGTTTTTGGTATTTTTATTTGGTGTCTATCTTAATGATTCTATACTGTCTCATTATCAAACAACATATGTAAAAGATCTGTGTTCCAGATTTTTTGGTCCTGGTCTATCAGCTGATCAACACTCTTCATATTTGTTGATCTAAATCTATTACCGACCTTATTATTCAACCCTGGAATCCACACATCATCCCAAATAGAGACAAATTTCCCATCTCCTATTTCCCAACAACAGTTTTCTCTTATTATTTCAAGTCCTACACAAATACCTCTCCATATAAATGACCCTTGTTCATAAACACAAAATAAAGGGTTTCTATTAGCAAAGTACTTATGTTCTAGCAGTTTCACCCAGGGGGCATCAGATTCATGCAACAGTCTCCAAGCAAGTTTAACAAGCAAAACAATATTCATATCTGTAGTCTTTTTCAGACCAAGACCACCTAACACTCTAGGTTTAGCCATAAAATCCCACTTCCTAAGGTAAATACCTTTCTTATCTTTATTTTTATTCCACCAAAAGTTCATTTGAATACTGTCAAACCTATCTGTTAACTTTTTTGGCATAGGAAAAACTGCTAGATGATGGGAAGATAAAGACCCTAACACGACCGAGTCATTATATTCCTAATTTGGTCGGTTGAGGTGTTTACTCTTCCATGGAGCTAACTACCTTGGAACTTTTCCTCAAGATGAGCAAAAGTCTCGTCTTGTTTCTCCGAATAAGAAGTGGCACTCCGCATACTTATCATTAAGGCCAAGTTTCTTAATATTCAACAGATCAGAGATATGAACCTTTATAGAGTTATCTAATTTCGGGTTGAAAGAAATACTTGACTTGTCAAAATTAATTGACTGACCTGAGTAAGTACTAAAATCCTTGATGATTTTCTCTAACTGTCTAGCATTTGTTTTATTGGCTTTAGTGAAAATGAGACAGTCATCAGCAAAAAAGAGATGACTTATTGTTGGACTGTCTCGTGTCACCTTTACACCCTTCAAAAGTCCATTGTTTTCAGTATCTAAAAGCAATCTGGAAAAAGATTCCATACAGATAATGAATAAATAGGGGGACAAGGGATCTCCCTGTCTAAGACCCCTTGTGGGATAGCAAACCTCACCTGGAGACCCATTTAACAAAAAAGATGCAGAAACAGTTGAGACACACTCAAACACCATTTTACAAAAATCATCATGGAAACCAAGCTTTTTAAGAGTTGCATCAAGAAACCCCCACTCAATTCTGTCAAAAGCTTTTGACATGTCAAGCTTAACAGCCATAAGACCTTTCTTCTTAGCTTTACACTTTCTCATGCTATGAATAAGCTCATGGGAAAGAACAATGTTATCAGTAATCTGTCTAGAAGATAAAAACGCAGCTTGGTAAGGGCTTATAAATTTATCCATAACTTTTTTAAGCCTAGTAGCTAGGAGCTTAGAGATTATCTTGTAAGACACATTACTTAAACTAATAGGTCTAAAATCAGAATCTAACTTAGGGCAGTTAGACTTAGGGATTAAGGAGATGAAACTATGGTTCATTTGTTTCAACAGATGTTTGGAGTGGAAGAAAGATTGTACCATTTTTAAAGTATCATCTCCCACCACATCCCACATCTACTGATAAAAGCCTGGGGGATAACCATATGGACCTGGAGAAGTCCATGGTTGCATTTTGAAAACAATATCCTTAACTTCCTCATGAGAAGGACAACTAATGAGAGCTTCATTATCCTCAACAGTAATACTAGGATCAATTTTATTTAGGAGAGGTTAAGGACTAGTAGGATTGGAAGTACTACTGATATTAGAAAAATGGCTTCTTAATTCATCTGCAATACTACTTCTATCAGTTAACCAAGGTATCTATTTGAGTTCTTCTCTTCCTAAAGTTCACCTTATCATGGAAATACCTAGTATTTCGATCATCAAACTTGAGGGTATTTTCTTTAGCTCTTTGCATATAGAAATCCTGCTGAACATCATACCAATAATTTAACTTATCCTCAATGATTCTTATCTGGGTCAGATCATCCTGAGAGTTACTACTAGCATTCAACAGATTCAACTGATCTTGAAAGAAATTAATTTGGGATTGAATATTCCCAAAAAAATTTCTATTCCACTCACTAAGACAAATTTTCATATTTTTTTTAAAGATTTAGTCAACAAGTAAGCATGAGAACCTTTGTCACTAGCTTTCCGGGTTGGCAAGCAATAATATCTTTACAAGAGCTATGCATAAACCAACATCTATTAAACCTACCAGGTTTTTAGTTGGAGTTTTCATCCTAGAGCTAGCTAATAGAATAGGACAAAGGTGATCTTTGCCAACATGACTAACAAATGATAAACAATACATTTAGGAAAGAGATCAAACCATTTCCGATTTCCTAGAGCTTTATCAAGCCTTTCTAGGATCAAACTAGCACTTTCTCTCCTATTTGTCCAAGTATAGGGATTTCCTATAAAACTAACACTAGATAAGTCCAAGAAATCAAGGTGATCTTTTACCTCATTAATCTGGTTTTGATTTGCAGGGTTCCCTCCCAACTTCTCATCCTTATAAGTGATAAAGTTTAAATCTCCTATAACTATCCAAGGACATTGGTATCTACCAGATAGACTAGTCAAATAACCCCATTGTCTAGTAATTCCTTCATCATCCAGAGCACCATACATACAGACTAAAAGAGTTTTACCACTTCAAGCATCAAATTGCACTTAACAAATGATAAAATTCTTGTTATAATCATCAATCTCAAGATTAATGCCATCTTTCCATAAAAGAAAAATACCACCAGATAAACCAACGGGATTAACATAACAATAACTAGGATAGTTAAATTATTTAGTGTATCTCATCATTTTTCTCCTTATTTTTTGTTTCAGCTAAAAAAATAATATCAGGGTCATTGGATCTCACTAGTTCTCTTAGGTGATACCTAGTGTGTTTGTTACCAAAACCCTGGACATTCCAGGAAAGAACTTTCATATTTTGAAAGATAAAAATTAAAATCTGATGATGCACAAGAAGAGACTTCCAAATCAGAGGGTTATTAGTAACAAAACAATCAAGATTTACCACAGCAGAATGACTCAAACAAGCAGAGTATTTAAGATTTTGAAGCCTAAAACTATAATCATCAAAATTCAAAAAACTAACATTTGAATCAGGAAAAATATATTTCAAAAACCTAGTTGTAGAACTAGCATACACCCTAGTAAAATTGATAAAATTTGTTCTAAATTATAAAAATTCGAAGAAGAAAGAGTGAGACAAACCTGATTTGCAGTAGTCCTGTGAGATTCAGTAGCTGGGAGATGGAGATTTTCATTTGGTCCTCGACCTCCATGTTTTGCATCCTCCATGTTCAGATCTTCATCAAGTGAATTAAGAGCAGTAATCTCTATATGACCACCTCTACCAGTAATAGGGTTTTCTAGGTTATGGATTGGAGAGATAGACTGCTGAGGGTTTTCTAAAAGAACATAATTGTCTTCAATTCCACTATCACGACTTCTTTTGTATTTCCTATAGTCCGGGCCATCCTCCTCACTTAGTGGCCCATCAGTATCCGTTCAACAGGCCCACTGCTAGTTTCTGCATTGCTTCCATCATGTGAGCATGTTTAGCATAGTAATCTGCAAATTCATCATTTTTCATTTTGAATATGAAGAGATCCCATGCTCTCTCCTCACACATCTCAGCATCATGGTCAATTACAAAGCAATCTTTACATATACTTCTTGGTTGCTTCTCAAAGTGATATTTCACCCAAATCTTTTGTTTAGCAGCATTCCACAACCAGTTTCCTCTTTTTAGAGGCTTACTCAAGTCCACATTAATTTTAGCTGTAACACATCTACCTCTAACACTGTAACCTCTTCTTCCTTCTTCAGCAACAATCATCCCCATATCTTGACATAATTTTTCAATAATACCATTGTCTATATGCTCCAGACATAGGCCTGTAATCAATACAGTGAAAACTTGGTGTGTAAATTTGTAGTCATCCAATGGTGTTGAAGACACATAATTTTGAAGTACGATGAGGTGATCACTGATATTCCAAGGTGCCTTTTTAATAACTGCTTCCATATCTTCTGTGGTTTGGAACTTGAAAACAAACAGATTACGACCCATCACGAAAGTTTCCACTCTTTTTTGTCTCCTCCACATGATCTTGATTTCTTTATTCACCACTTCACCACTTCTGTATCTATTGTGTCTTTTGATTTGATCTTCCCAATAAGACTGTTGCTTCATTCGTTGGCTGCAGCATCTACTTCAGCTACGCGTATATGAGAATCCCCTCATAGCATTTTGGTTCCCAACATCTAAATTAGTAAGCGCAGACAACTGTAATCTTGAACTTTGAGACATGGTTTCTTTGCCGGTAAATGGTTTGATTTTCTTACTGGTGAAGGAAATGATATGTTCAAAGTTTGGGTTTTTGGTTTCTGCTTTATAGATAGAATTAGGTTTAGGGTTTACAAACCTATACCAGAATATACTAAATATGGCGAGATTTGTTGAGTAATGTAATGTAAGTGAACTAGTGTAATAGGAGTGTCAAGTCAACTTTATATTTAGTTGTGTGTGTTAACTAAATATGTGGGTGTGGACATCCACAAGTTGTAAGGTCTTTTGTAGACCAAGTAGAAGAGTTAGTATTATCTCTTCAACTTAATGAAAATAGAGAGAGTGAGAAGAACCAAAGAGGTTCCCACTACCCATTACCAAAATCAACATCAAACATCTATCTTTAATCACCCATACATCCAACAATTGGTATCGTAGCTTAAATCTATTAGATTTGATCTTGGTGAATGAAAAATCAATTTCTACCCATTAAATCAAAAATCAGCAACATTTAAAGTTTTCAAAATCTAGATCTAGAAAAGAAAACCCAATTTCTTCAATCAATCATCAACCAAATCAATGGCAAGTAGTAGTAACTCAAGTTTTTACATTCAACAACCTTCAATACCACTTTTTCATGGAGAAAATTATGATTTTTGGGCCATCAAAATGAAGACCTTGTTCATGTCACAAGATGTGTGGAGATTGTACAAAATGGGTATGATGAAGTTGAAGATACATCAACTCTAGAACAACCCCAAAAGGATTTACTTAAGGAGAGTAGAAAGAAGAATGCAAAAGCATCCATGTACATTCAACAAGGAGTTGGAGACACTATTCTACCAAGAGTAATCCATTTTCCTATAGCTAAGGAAGCTTGGAATATCCTTCAACAAGAGTATGGAGGTAATAAGAAGGTAAGAGAATTGAAATTACATTCATATAGAAGAGATTTTGAGAATCTAAAAAATGAATGAGAATGAATGTTTGAATGAATTTTCTTAAGAGTTGTTGAAATTGTTAATAATATGTTGATGTGTGGTGAGAAGATGGAAGAAAGAAGAATTTGTGAGAAGATATTGATTTGTTTGCCGGAGAAATTTGAACCCATTGTGGCGGTTTTAGAAGAGACTAAAGATTTCTCTACATTAAAGTCACAAGAATTATGGGATTCTTTTGAAGGTGTATGAACAAAGGGTGTCGAGGCACTCGGAAAAAATCAATTGAAAGTGCATTTTCATTCAAAATTGAACTTGAACTCAAAAAATTCAGCAATGAAGCAAAATGGGTACAAGGGCGATTCTTCATCTAGCTCCAATGGAAAGGGAAAATGGAAGAAAGGAGGAGCTAACTCCAACAACTACAAAAAAGTGATACTTCTCAAGTACCAAGGTGCAATTTTTGCAAGAAGAATGGTCATTTGGAGAAGAATTGTTGGAACAAAGGAAAGCCCCAATGTCGCAATTGCAAGAAGTATGGACATTTGGAAAAAGATTGTAGATACAAAGAAGATGAAGAACAAGCCGGTAGAGCGGAAGAAAAAGAAGAAAAACAAAATTTGTTTTATGCTTGTCAAAGTGCCATGGTGACTTCCAAGAGTGAAGTTTGGTTTTGTAGATAGTGGTTGTACAACTCATATGTCCGGTGTGAAGAGCTTGTTTGTTGACATGGATACATCCATAAACTCTCTAGTGAAGATGGGGGATGGAAACATGGTTCAAGCTAACGGAAGAGGTACAATTTGCGTGCAAACTATCAATGGAGCAAAATACATTAGAGATGTGTTATATGTTCCGGATTTGGCACAAAATTTGCTTAGTGTTGGGCAACTTGTGGAGCTTGGGTATGCGGTTCATTTTGAAGATGGATATTGCACCATTTATGACAAGAAGCACAACAACAAGAGACAAGTCATGAAGAGTATCAAGATGGAGAAAAATAGAAGCTTTCCAATTATCTTTGAAAAGGATAAGAATGTTGCATTGAGGATGGAAACCATTGATGAAACATGGTTATGGCATAAAAGACTTGGGCATTTGAATTTCAATAGTCTCAAGTTACTTTCCAACAAGAACATGGTGCAAGGACTTCCACAACATATCAACCACAAAGATGGAGATCAAATGAACTTCTTGGTTTGGTACATACCGATGTGTGTGGACCAATGAAGACACCAACTCATGGAGGTAATAGATAATTTATCTTATTCATTGATGATTTAAGTCGTATGACTTGGGTGTACTTCATGAGACAAAAGTCCGAAGTTTTTAGCATCTTCAAGAAGTTCAAGAGCCTTGTTGAAAAGCAAAGTGGTCACTACATCAAAGTTTTAAGAAGTGATAGAGGCAAAGAATACAACAACAAAGAGTTTGATAAATTTTGTGAAGATGAAGGCTTGGAAAGGCAACTAATCGTGGGTTATACTCCTCAACAAAATGGTGTTTCCGAGAGAAAGAACCAAACCGTGATGGAGATGGCGAAGTCCATGCTTCATGACAAGGGTATGCCTAAAGTGTTTTGGGCCGAAGCCGTCAACACCGCCGTCTACTTGATGAATAGGTGTCCAACAAAAGCCATATGGGATAAAACTCCTTTGAAGCATGGAGTGGGAGAAAGCCATCGGTAAGACATCTCAAAGTTTTTGGTAGTGTGAGTTATTCTCAAATTCCAAAGGTGAAGAGAACAAAGCTTGATGAAGCAAGTGAAAAGTATATATTCATTGGCTATAGCCTCCAATCAAAAGGTTATAGGTTGTATAGCTTGAAGAACAACACAATGATCACAAGCCGTGATGTGTTATTTGATGAAGGAGCTTCATGGAATTGGGAAGAAGGTAAAATTGAGAAGAGAACCATTATTGTTGATGAAGAGCAAGAAAATTCAGCAACAAATGAAGTAGAAGAAGGTGAAGAAAATGAGGAAGAACTACCTCAAACACCTCCAAATACAAGACAAGGAGCATCTCCAAGTATGTCTCCAAGTACTAGTGCATCAACATCACCACCGTCGGCACCAAAGAAGTTGCGAAGGTTGAGTGAAGTGTATGAAAGATGTAACTATTGTGTGGTTGAACCGGAAAATTTTGAAGAAGCATCAAAAGAACCGGTTTGGATAAAAGCTATGGAAGAAGAAGTTTTTGTCATTGACGAGAACGATACATGGGAGAAAGTAGCAAGGCCAAGTGACAAAGAAGTTATTGGTGTGAAGTGGATCTACAAGGTGAAGTACAATGCGGATGGAACGGTTCAAAGATACAAAGCAAGGTTGGTGGCAAAGGGATACTCACAACAACCCGGTATCGACTACAATGAAACGTTTGCACCGGTTGCTCGTCTTGACACCATTAGAGCCGTGATTGCTATGGCTTCCAAAAAGGTTGGTTACTTTATCAACTTGATGTCAAATCGGCATTTTTGAATGGAGAACTCCATGAAGAGGTCTATGTAGAACAACCACAAGGTTTTGTGGTGGAAGGAGAAGAAGACAAAGTATACAAGTTGAAGAAAGCTTTGTATGGTCTCAAGCTGGGGCACCAAGAGCTTGGTATAGTGAGATAGATGGATACTTGAAGAGGCAAAACTTCAACAAAAGCAAGAGTGAGCCTACACTATATGTGAAGACAAAAGGTACGTCTATTCTCATCGTTGCCTTGTATGTTGATGATCTTATCTTTACGGGTAATGATGCTCATATGATTGAGCAATTCAAGAGAGAAATGATGATGAAATATGAGATGAGTGACATGGGTTTGCTCAAGTACTTCCTTGGTATAGAAGTTCACCAAAGTGAAGATGGAGTGTTCATTTCTCAAAGCAAGTATGCCGAAAAGGTGTTGAAGAAATTTGGTATGCTTGGTTGTAACCCCACATCAACACCACTTGTAGTGAATGAGAAACTCAAGAAAGATGATGGAGGAAGAAAGGTTGATGAGACTTACTATAGAGGTCTTATTGGAAACTTGTTGTATCTTACACATACAAGACCCGACATCATGTTTGCTTCAGTATGCTTTCTAGGTTCATGAGTTCACCTAGTCATTTACATCTTGGCGCGGCAAAGAGGTTGTTAAGGTACATACAAGGAACAATGAATTTTGGAATCATGTATTCAAGAAATTTGGATGTCAAATTAGTTGGCTATTGTGATAGCGACTTGGGAGGGTGTATTGATGACATGAAGAGTACATCGGGTTATGCTTTTTCTCTTGGTTCGGGTATATTTACATGGGAATCAAAGAAGCAAGAAACCGTAGATCAATCCACGGCGGAAGCGGAGTACATTTCGGCATCAATAGCTACATATCATGTTGTATGGCTAAGAAGAATCATGGAAGACATTCAAGAGAAGCAAGAAGAAAGCACCGTAATCTTTTGTGACAACAAATCGGTAATTGCTATGTCCAAAAATTCGGTTGAGCATTGTAGAGCAAGGCACATCAAACTCAAGTACCATTTTATTCGAGAAGCGGTTGAAGATGGTGAGATAGAGCTCAAGTATTGCAAGACGGAAGACCAATTGGCGGACATATTCACCAAGGCACTTGCCAAAGGAAAATTTCAACATTTTCGTGAACTACTAGGAGTAGAAGAACATCACATTAAGGAGGAGATTGTTGAGTAATGTAATGTAAGTGAACTAGTGTAATAGGAGTGTCAAGTCAACTTTATATTTAGTTGTGTGTGTTGACTAAATATGTGGGTGTAGGACATCCACAAGTTGTAAGGTCTTTTGTAGACCAAGTAGAAGAGTTAGTATTATCTCTTCAACTTAATGAAAATAGAGAGAGTGAGAAGAACCAAAGAGGTTCCCACTACTCCATTACCAAAATCAACATCAAACATCTATCTTTAATCACCCATACATCCAACAAGATTTGATTGACTAAAATCATGAGTTGTATATAGATATTTCGGAGGATAATAAGGCTTTAATTTAGGAAGACGAAATTCAAAAATTTGTAAATCAGTATGAAGCGCTCTAATAGAATTTGAAAGGATAGAGATACCCCTACTGTAATGTATCTTGTTCTCATGGTTTATGGAAAAATGAAGATAGAAAGTAACTTTACTGGATTTTTGAAGGCAGGAATAAACGGAAGAAATCTTGGTAGTAGCAACTACTAATTTATGGATCATACCTAAAGAGATATAGACGAATAACACCATTGTTATTAGCTTAATGTTGCCTTTTGAAGATCTGAACATGGTCATAATCAAAGATTATGAAACACCACTGTTTTTGATGAGATAAGGAAACCAAATGCACCACTGCTCCCAAAAGACCACCACTGGATCACTACTAGAATCACACAAGATCTACAAATCACAAGATTAGATTTCCATAACAACAGATTGAAATATAGGATTCAAAAGGATTTAAATATTAAAAACAAAAGATTAGAGATCAAAAACTATAGAAATAAAACAAACTATCATAGAAATCTCTCCCCCTTTTAATGCCAAATGTGATGGGATTACAGGTACTCTTTTCTCCATCAATTAAATATAAATATGTGCTTTGTTACCTGATCAATATGACATTAGAAGTCAAGCTAAACTGTTAGAAGTGTGTGGGCTTCCAACTCAAAACCAATTGGCAATGAGTGGAGTGGCTCACCACCTTATATATTAAGATCTAGGCTAAGGAGTTAGCAATGGGACTATCTTATAGTTTCTCCAACATGCTCCCCCTCCACGTGTATGGCGGAGGAGATTAAGCCACTACAACGTGGACCTCTGTAGGGTGAACGGGCAGCCCTTTGGGCATACTTCTCATTCCACTCTCATACGGGCCTAGCTCTGATACCATGTTAGAAGTGTGTGGGCTTCCAACTCAAAACCAATTGGCTATGAGTGGAGTGGCTCACCACCTTATATATTAAGATCTAGGCTAAGGAGTTAGCAATGTGGGACTATCTTATAGTTTCTCCAACATAAACTCAAGCTCAAAGTTATAGAGAATATGGAAGTTAGAAAATGGCAATTAAAAGCCAAACAAAATGGCTTCAGATGGGGAGATGCTAACACCAGCTATTAACTGGATTGCCAGTTCTAGGAGGAAAAAAAAATACCATTGCTAAATTTTAGGTCAATGGAGTGGATTGTTTTGATCAAGAATGTTATTAAGGAAGAAATCAGGAATTTCTACATTAATTTGTTTTCTACTAACAACAATGCTTCTGTTTCTTTGGATTACTTACACTTCTCAATGATCAATGATGAGAAAATCTGTGGATGGAAAGGAATTTTTCTGAGGAAGAAGTTTAGAATGTTATTAAGAAAATGGATTGCAATAAGTCACCTGGTCCAGATGGATTTACTGCTGAGTTCTATAAGAAGTGATGGAGTGCAATCAAAGTGGATTTCATGCATATGATTAATGGTTTTCACATGTATGGGTCTATTGATTGGAGGCTTAACTACTCTTTTATTACACTCTTGTACTCCCAAGGACTTTAGACCTTTGATTCTAATCAGTAGTACTTATAAGATTGTATCTAAAGTACTTGCTGAAAGATTAAAAGTTATCATGCCAAGTCTTATATCTGATTATCAAGGTTCTTTTATTAAAAACAAGCAAATTCTTGATGGAGTACTCATTCCTAATGAGCGTGTGGATAGTATACTTAAATCCAAGACTTCGGTGTCATGTGCAAGATTGACATGGAAAAAGCTTTTGACAATGTTTATTGGAGTGCTCTTTTTTATATTCTTCAAAGACATGGATATGGTTCCAAGTAGATTTCTTGGATGTAGTGGTGTGTGTCTTCAACTAATTTTTCTGTTCTTATTAATGGAGCATCTACTGAGAAATTTAATCCCCAAAAAGGATTGAGGCAAAGCGATTCGCTTTCACCATATCTCTTTTTGTTAGTTTTGGAAGTTCTTTCAAAGCTAATAAATGATGATGTTGAGAGAGGTCAACTTCATGGTTTTCAGGTTGCGGATACAGGATCAATGATATCCCACCCTTCAGTTTGCAAATGATACACATATTCGTAGATACTAAAGAAGAAGAGGTACTAGACTCTTTATCGTTCTCCTATTTTTGAACAAATGACTGGGATGAAGTTAAATCTAGAGAAAAAAAACTATGATAAGTGTGGGATCTGATGTAAAATTGAAGAGGCTTGGTTGTAAAATCGAGACATATCTCTGTATGGGATTTAGTTCTTGAGAGAAGTTCACTAAGACTGGCTTATTAGAAAAAGAAGTCCTTTTATAATGCTGGTAGACTAATTATTATAAAGAGTTGTCCTTCAAGCTTACCTATATACTACTTGTCCCTTTTTCATCTTCCTGTCAGTGTTGAGAAGAAGATAATTAAGTTGATGAAAAAATTCTTATGGGGTGTTGTTGAAGGAAAAAAGAAGATGGCATGTGTGGCTTGGACAAAAGTATGTTGTTCAAAACAGAATGATGGACTATAAAAAAATCTCAGGTTAACTAATAAGGCTTAGCTTGTTATATGGGTTTGAAGATACAATAAATAAATAAATTATCTTTGAAAGAAGATTGCTCAACAAAAAGGCAGAGTGAATGAAGAGGTGGCTTTACCAACATATAACTTTATAGTTCAAGGTAAAAGTTTATGGGAAAATGTTGCAAAAGTTGTACTTGAGGTTCAAAGACTTACACTATTAAGAATGGAAGGAGCATAAGATTCTAGCAGACCAAAATGGGTGGATAAAGGTTGCATTAAAGATCCGTTCCCAGTTATTTGTAAAGCTTGTAGGCAAAAACAAGCTTCCATTGCTGACATATGATTGTAGATAAAAGATGGGAAGGAGAGTTTAGATGCAATATGAACTCAAACGAGAGAATGAATTGGGACCTAGTTAGACGAGAGCTAGGTGTTGCTCCAGTTCTTATAGACGAAGAAGATGAAGTCAGGGTGATGAATAACTTTAGTGTCAAGATTTGTTACGAAGTTTTGGAAGGAAATTCAAATGCCTGTAGGTTAGAGAAGTATCTTTGGAAATCAGGCATACCAAATAAAGTTAGTATTATGTTATAGGTTGTTTTCAATGTCTCTCTTCCAACTAGGACCATGCTTAACCATCGTGATATTCAGCTTGAATCAGAAAACTGTATTCTCTACAATACATAAAGATAGATAGCAGGCTATTTTCTCATATGTTGCAGTTACATGTTTCAGGTTTGGGATTACTTTATAAAGTCTTTTCACATTTCTTGGCCACTTCCAGAGGCTCTTTGTAGCTCTTTGATGCTTGTGAATAGAATGTTTTCAGAAATAGATGTAAAAATGTTTGAGAGTTAATGCATTATGTTATTATTTGGTGTATTTGAAAGGAACGCAGTATTAGGGTATTTGGTTCAAGACATAAATCAGTTGAGGAGATGATTATTTTGGTCAAGCAGACTATTTTGCTTTTGGTCTTGTAACACGAACAACTTTAGATTTGTGAATGTTATTTCGGTTCTGCAAAATTTGGAAATAGTAATTCATATGTAATGTCGGATATGTACTCCGTACAACTGGGAATTCTTTATGCTCATGTTTCAAAGTCTCTGCCTCTATCTTGTTCGTCTTAGGATGGTGGTGGATTATAGACTCAAATATGATGAGGTCATCTTGAATCGCTTCTGCAGTCTGTGAGGAGCTCTTTGCATTTGGATAGCATTTTCAAACTTCGACATGTGTATATCGATTAAGTTTTAGTATATTAATCACGGCTTTGCAGTGTATTAACAACTGGATAGTCTTGCAGGCTTCGATAGATGGCTATTGATTAAATTATGGATTGTTAATCTCTTCTTTGCAGTAACTTGTAGTTGTTTGATGTTCGACAGTCTTTAAAATATGACCCGCAATCTCTTTTGGAAGTAGGAAAGTCTCTGCATATGGTTCAGTTGGTTCCGTCTAAGGTTTACATATACTGGCTTTTGCAGTTTTGGTGGGAGGTGTTGTAATTTGAGATGTTTTCTTTGTATGTATATTGCATCTTCTGTAACTGTGGAAAACCTTCCATTGAGTTGGTTTTCTTTTTTCTTCAATACAACCTTTTTCTTTGGGAAATCTAAATAAAGAAAAAAAAACACAAAATTGGTATATAAACAAATGTTTATTTACTAAGATGCCCTTGTGTCTAATATTAGGGTTTCTTCTATCCCTATAACTAGAGACATAAACCCTTGTAATTCTACACACGAATAAAAATTTCTCTCCTTCTTCGTCTCTACTTTTGTCTCTTTTTTAGTTTCACAATACGTCATCAGCATGTAACTCTAATCACTATGTGATTTCTTTTACGATCGATTAAATTAGTTATTTATTTATTTTTCAAAACATAATTGATCATCCTTGTTTTAGTAAATATAAACCCTATTTTTTTTAATTAGGTTTATTTATTTATTTAGGTTTACATCCAATTTATGTATACTGATTTTTTTTCCTAATCGGACACAATTATCTTATCAATTGATTTGACTTGATTTAGTAGTCAAAATTGTAAGATCTAACAACTACAGTGTATATGCCTGTTTGAGAGTGAAAACGGTTTCTGCTGATTTCGGTAATTTCGCGTGAGTGGGTGAGAAACTGAGTATAAACCCTAAACAATGTACTGCAAGGGAGTACTTTAGATTCGAGAGATCAATCTGTACAAATCCCGCCTAAACCAAGAAATGGCCGTTCCAGACTTGCTTCCTGTCCACAAAGTGAATGAGAAGGGTTGGTTTTAGGGGGGAAACGAAGAAAGTGTTGAGACCAAAATAGTTGATTCCGGAAGAGTAGTTGTTTGACTTGTATCGAAAGTGAAAGCGCAGGATGGGAAAGCTAGCAAGTGGTTTCGAGTGTTGTATGCTCCCCGACCAAAACTTTTCGTTTGGTGGAAATAGGTAAGTCCTATCTATATAAGTCGTAACATAACGTACTCTGGTCTCGTAGAAAATGGAAACGGCTGAGTAAAGTAGAAGGAGGTAATAAATGGGTAACGTCTGGAATTGATGTTCCATAATGAAAGGAGTGTTTCACCATTATTCCTTATATTTACTGACCGACTCATTCTTATGACACTTTCATGTAACGGGCATAGTGTACGCCGCACGCTGTAAACCGCCAAACCAATACCCTTTATGAGCATCCCCCAGTTTGTGACATGTGTTAGATGTCTCGAGTGTTTTCATGGGAAACGTGTCGCAAGGTGTTACGTGTGGCATGGTGGCATGCCAGTGGCCATGGTAGAGTCGACATGGCTTTGACAAATAATAGGCTCGGCCAAATTAGGGTTTAGGTACAAACCGTGTGTTCTGGCTTTGGGCCGAAAGTTGCCATGCGTCAGGTGGCGAACTTGTGTGGTCGAGATCTACATCTCAAAGAGAAGGGTAGCCGTTGATAATTGCAACCCTTCGTTTTAGCAGCCATGCGTTGAGTCATGGCCTTGTCAAAGAGTAGGCGCGTCCAAATTAGGGTTTAGGTGCAAACCATGTGTTTTGGCTTTGGGCCGCAAGTTTCCATGAGTCAGGTGGCGAACTTGTGTGGTCGAGATCTGTATCTCAAAGAGAAGGGTAGCCATTGATTATTGCAACCCTTCGTTTGTAGTATCCAGTGTTGAGTCATGGCCTTGTCAAAGAGTAGGCGCGGCCAAATTAGGGTTTATGTGCAAACCGTGTATTTTGGCTTTGGGCTGCAGGTTGTCATGCGTCAGCTGGTGACTTTGGACGGCTAAGATCTACATCTTAGATGGAAGGGTGGCTGTTGATCGTTTTAACCCTTCGTTTTGGACCAATGACGTGAAGGAGAGGCTGGCACGGTATAGGCACGGCCAAAACTAGGGTTTGGTGCGAACCGTGGTGTTTTGGCTTTAGGCCGCAAGTTGCCATGCGTCAGGTGGCGAACTTGTGTGGTCGAGATCTGCATCTCAAAGAGAAGGGTAGCCGTTGATTATTGCAACCCTTCGTTTTGGCGTGGAGAAGTGGCCGACATGGTTTGTCATTGACACGGTGGTGCGGCTGGCATGGTTGGCATGCCTTGGCGCAGAGACGTGGCTGACATGGTTTTCCATTGGTACGGTGGTGCGGCAGGCATGGTTGGCATGCCTTGGCGCAGAGACGTGGTTGGCATGGTTGCCATTGGCAGGTGGTGCGCGGGGGCTGGTTGACATGCCTTGGCGCGCAGACGTGGCTGGCATGGTTTGCCATTGGCAAGGTGGTGTGGCTGGCATGGTTGGCATGCCTTGGCGCAGACATGGCTGGCATGGTTGGCATGCCTTGGCGCAGAGACGTGGCTGGCATGGTTTGCCATTGTCACGGTGGTGCGGCTGGCATGGTTGGCATGCCTTTGCGCAGAGACGTGGCTGGCATGGTTTTCCATTGGCACGGTGGTGCGTCATGCATGGTTGGCATGCCTTGGCACAGAGACGTGGCTGGCATGGTTTGCCATTGGCACGGTGGTGCGGATGGCAAACTTTGGCATGCCTTGGCGCAGAGACGTGGCTGGCATGGTTGTCCATTGGCACTGTGGTGTGGCTGGTACGGTTGGCATGCCTTGGCGCAGAGACGTGGCTGGCATGGTTTTCCATTGGCACGGTGAGAGAATTAGGGTTAGGTGTAAAGGGAGAGGTGATGTCGATTAATACTAAGGGTTGCCGTAGAACATGACACAAGTATATAAGAAAAAAGGTACGGGTAATTCTTACATAAATACGCTGATTGATTTAATAAATGCGCTATTGGTCATAGTGACGTCATGTCAGATGTACGGTTTTACGATTTTATCCCTAAGCTAAAAACCACCATCAACATTAAGTCCCCTATTTTGCTCGGAACAGGAGCGTTGTCGCGAGGTAAGCATAAGATGGTGACAGACAAGGACAAAAACAAAACAGCGGGTCATGAAAGATGACTAGGAAGATTCGTCTAACCTTTTTAGAGAGTGTCCTGAGAATTTGTGATCCTTGTGTTGGCGGCCTTGCATGAATTTTACTTGCATCGTTCGCTGGCCAGACCGTGAAACAGTAGATGCGATTCTTTGGTTAAGGCACAAAGTGTCGGCTCGGTTTGGTCATGTGTCACCTTGGAATGGGAGCCGCAGGTATTTCGTGGCTAGCGATCGGATCGGTGAGGTGTTGGAAGAGGTTTGGTGCAGCTTGGCTCGACGCAACTTGGACGCGGCTTAGCTTGGGAGTGACTCGGCTCAGGCGCGGCTTGGCTTGGCTCGGTCGCGGATTGTTGATACCGTGAGGCGGGCCCGGTTGCCTCTTTCCATGAGCATCTCGAATAGGAAGCCTCTCCCTCATCCAACTTTGAAAAGCATTACATTCTTGTGTTTCTTTTGTTTACCTTTCAATAGGGTTTTGGTTAGAGACTCTGTTTTGAGGCTGATTTCCCGGGCGTGATGTAATCACATTTTGTCTACTCGGCCTTTGTTTTTTTTTTATTAGGGTTTCCCCAGTATTTATGCCGGTGAAGGAGAGTCGCCTTTCCCGTTTTGAAACAAAGGTTTCCTCTTGTTGAGTCCATATCTCTTCATCATGTCGGTCAACAACGAAACATCCTCGAGCCATTTTCTGGATTCTTGATCAAGCGCGTGAGGCCTTATTCTTGCGATAACTCCCCTACCGGATCATCCGAGTCAAAAGATTATACCAAAAGATGCTTTCATTGATCGACAGCTACTCTGTTGTTTCATCGTTCCTTTGTTTGTTGACGAGTAACAAAGAGATTTT
Source organism: Papaver armeniacum (assembly GCA_023531295.1). NCBI lineage: Eukaryota > Viridiplantae > Streptophyta > Magnoliopsida > Ranunculales > Papaveraceae > Papaver > Papaver armeniacum. The sequence continues at coordinate 42,636 of JAJJWW010017597.1, forward strand.
TTTGTGTGTATGTGTGTGCAGAGGTATCCCGTCGGAGCATGCGTTACCGTCATTGATGAGGATGACTTGGTTACCCCCTTTCTTCGAGTCCGATCCCTGAAACCGCTGTAGATTTGGAGAACGTCGATTTAGGAATCTCCTGTCATGAGTATCACAACGCAGGTTGGTCGTTCGGAACCCGTATGCGGTGCTTGTCTTCCAATTATCGGAACGTTGGTGGGTTTCTGGTGTGAAAGGAATTCGTGACTCTTTACACAAAGATATGGATGAGATACGGCTACATCGCCACCAGGAGTGTGGTGCAACATTGCTCGTCCGCCTTGGTTTCCACCATGAATTTTCTCTTGGTTTCACCACGGATAGAAAACACGCCCATCCGTGCTGTTACGGAATCAACTATTTCGGTAAGGGGGAGAACCTGGTGTCTACATGTGAATCCTCGAGTTCAACGTGAGTTGGTTGCTGCGATCGATCTTGATATTGTGGAAGGTTGACATGGTTGGTATTCTTGTTGGTGTGGTCCCTGCTGCAAAGGGTATTTTGGAAGAGGAGAAGGCTATGGCCACGGAGTCGCAGAGGGTGGAAGAGTCAGCCCGAAACTTGAAGAGTAGAACTGAAAGGTATCAAAACCGGAGGATGATGCTTTCGAGGGATTACAATCTGTTGGATGGGATTTTCTGAGTTATGTAGTTGTGAAATGTTTGGCTTCTTTTTGGGTTTCGAGCATGTTTTCCGAAAGAATAAGAAAATTTTATTGACTTGCTTTGATTTAAACAAAAGAAATAAACTTGAGAATTGATCCCTGGAAAAGGAAACATGCCTAGTTATCCGTGTTTATGATATGGCAAGGCGCGAGGTGGCGATCGGGCGTAGTATGCCTTGAGCCACTTTAAGTTGTGACCGCTTCCAGTTTTCCTCCATCTTCTTTAATGACCTTATAATACCCTTTGTTGTATGCTTTCGTGACTATATAAGGCCCTTCCCATTTTGGTGTGAATTTAGGTGCGGATGCATCTTCGGATGTGTTTGCGTCTTCGCACACCAAATCTCCCACTTGAAAAACTCGAGGTTTCACAATTTTGTTATATGCTCGGAAACCCTATTCTTGTATGATTGCGCGTGCTCTTCCGCTTTGGATCTTGGAATCCACGGTGTCCAATTATGCTATCCTGGATTCCATCGGACTCCGCTTGCTTCGGCAATCCTAGCTGACGGGATTTTAACCTCCGTTGGGAGGATAACGTCTGTGCCATAGACGAGGGAGTAGGGAGAGGTGCCAATGGAACTTCTTGGTGAAATCCGGTATACCCAGAGCGCCATTGGAAATTGTTCATGCCATGTCCGAGGATTATCGTGCACTGTTCGGCTGATGATTCGGATCAAAGTTTTATTAGTGCTCTCCGCCTGTCCGTTTCCTTGGGGATAGTACACAGTGGAGAAGACTTGCTTAATTCCATACTCTTCAAGTAAGTACCCTACTTGCTTGTTGGCGAAAGGAGTACCGTTGTCAGTGATGATATGTTTAGGTACACCAGATCGATAAATGATGTGTTCCTTGATGAACGCTGCGATCGTGGCTCCAGTAGTTCCTCGTAAAGGTATGGCTTCGACCCACTTGGTGAAATATTCGATTGTTGTGATTATGTACTCTTGGTGTTTAGAAGACGAAGGGTTGATCTTTCCAATGATGTCGAGTCCCCAGTTGTAAAAGGGCCACGGACTGCTTATTAAGTGTAGAGGAGTCGACGGTACATGGATAAAGTTTCCGTGGATTTGACATTTTTTGCACCTCAGAACAAAAACAGCTGCATCGTCCTCCATGGTCACCGGTAGTATTTCGTGTATTTGAAGAGAAATAGTTTTCGTTTTCCGGGTGTTCGCCCGTGCATTTCTTTCAAGCATGATTGGGATTTTTGCCTCATTCAAACACAGGTAACAAACTTCCTCCAAAACTTTTGCGATATAAGATTCCCTCATGGAATACGAATCTTTTGGACCTTTGTTTTATCTTGGCCGCGTGCTTCTTGTTGCCGTGGAGTACGCCGTCACGAAGGTAACTGATATATGGTCCTTGCTAGTCCCAGTCGGCCAACGTTGAAGACTTCCAATTGATGCGGCGGCGCTTGACAATTGGAACAGGTTTCTTAGAGTAATCCAGATTGAGCCTCCATTTCTGGCCAGTAGAAGCCAAGGCGTTGCAAACAACGATAAAGCGTTACCACCAACGTGAGCCCGCAAACATCGTTGTGAACGTGTTTGAGTTGTTGTTGCGCTTGTTTCTCTCCGAGGCATCTTGACAAGGATCCGTCTGGGTTTCGGTGGTACAATACTCTCGAAGCATGAAGAAACTTTGTAAAGTTTTGAGACCGACTCTCCCGGGAAAGCGAGCCGTTAAGCTCTGGATAATTTATGTTCTCAGTGTCGTCGGCTCTCAAGCCTTTCGGGTTGCGAAAGCCATGTCGAAGCTACGGTCCGTCTCTTCACGGTCGTGGTTCCTCGTAACTCAAATTGCAATCTCGATGCTAATGCGGCTTAGGCAATCGCATGTTGGTTGCCGCTGCGCCCAACATGCGTTATGGTCGCGTCTGGCGAAGTAATTTAGTAGTTTTCGATCATCTCAGCTCTATATGGGGCCAAGGTTACTTCCTTCAGTGTGTACACTCCATTCACCTGGTTGACAAGTAATTTAGAATCTCCTCTTATTTCCGGACGTGTGGCGCTTTTTTTTTGGCCAATGATAGTCCGATGAGGAAGGCTTCATATTCACGAATTGTTGGTGCAAGGGAAATCTAGCTTGAAGGAGTGTGAGAAGACTTCACCGGCTGGGGATACTAGAACCACACCTGCTCCTCCGTGCCGTTGTTGGGGTGGCGGAGCCGTCGAAAAATAGTAGCCATGTTTCTTCTTGAATGAAAGAGAGATTTCGGAAAATCTCCGGGGAGTTTCTCGTGTAGTGTCGTGGCATTCTCTCCGGGGAATGCCGTTAGCAAGTCCGCAACTGCTTTCCCTTTGATAGCTCTCAGGGAAGCGCATGTTATGTCGAATTCCGACATTGGAGAAGCCATTTAGCTGGCCTTCCCGTTAGGGCCGATTTTGAGAGGAGGAACTTTACGGGATCAGAATTAGATATCAGTACCACTTTGTGGAAAGCAGGTAATGTCTGAATTTCTGGATGGAGTGGATCAGGGCCAAACATGCCTTTTCTGCTTTGGGATATCTGAGCTCAGCATCTCTTAAAGTTCGATCAAGTAGTATATTGGATGCTCAATCCCTTCGCCTCGCCGTCTTGGGCGAGGAGAGCTCCAAGGGGCGTGTCACTAAAAGCGGTGTAGAGGTACAATGGTTTTCCTTGTGCGGGAGACTTCATGATGGATGCGGAAGATAATATTTGCTGACTCTTCCGAAATGCCTCCTGTTGTAGTGCGGTCTAGACAAAGTTTGCTCCTTTGTTCAGCAAGGGGGTAAACGAAGCAACGAGTTGAGCCAACCCCGGTATAAAGCGGCGAATGTAGTTTATTTTACCCATGCAACTCGGGAGTTCTTTCACCGTCATGGAGGTGGCATTGTGAGGATGGCTTGGTTTTTGATTGGGTCAACTTGGATCCCCTCGGCGGTCACACCTGAAACCTAGGAATTTGCCCGAAGAGACACCAAAAGCACATTTCAATAGGTTCATCTTCAATTTGTACTCGCGACATCTTTCAAACACCTGCCAGAGAATCTCCGCATGGGTTTCCCGAGTTCTTGATTTAACGACTATGTCATCTACGTAATCTTCGACTTGCTTGTGCATCGTGTCGTGAAAAATGGTGGTCATGGCGCGCGTTGGTATGTGGCGCCGGCGTTCTTCGAGGCAAGAGAATTACAGTGTAGTAAAAGTTTTCGAGAGGGGTTAAAAAAGCCGTCTTACTTGCATCGTGTTCGTACATCTTTATTTGATTGAAATGATGAATCCGTCCATGAAAGAGAACATACCGTGTCCGCCGGGGTGGCGTCTACCAGCATGTCAATGTTGGGGAGTGGAAATTCATCCTTAGGGAAACATTTGTTCAAATCTCTAAAATCAACACAACACCTGATCTGTATATTCTTCTTTTTCACAGGAACTATGTTGGCTAACCAAGTAGGGTGGTGAATCGGTTTGATGATACCAGCCGCCAGTAGTTTTTGAACCTCTATCTTAATTTGTTCTTCCACATCGTACTCCGGCGCCTCGGGTTTGTTTGACCGGTTTGGATCCGAGTATTACGTGTAGATGGTGAGTGACCCGCTTCTCGTCCAATCCGTGCATCTCCTCGTATGTCCACGCAAATACATCTTGATATTCCTCGAGAAGGTCTACTAGCTTTGCACGTTCTTCGCGCGCAAGTTGAGCCGATCGAGATGGGTCTCTGAGATTCCTCACTCCCGATATTAACAACCTCAAGTTCGTCCATGGTAGAGTTGGTTCCGTCTTGTAGGCCGTCGCGGTGCATCGGTACTTCCTCTGCGGCTCGTAACCGTGTTCGCGTCTCATCTGGGCGGAGACCGTGTGTGGTAGTCTCTCCTATTAATTGCTAACGACGACGGATATACGGTCTTCCCCTTTTCGTCATGGCTCATGATAAAAGTCATTTCTCGCTTGGTGCGGGCGTGAGCCAAGCTCCGGCATGGCGGTTGGAGGCCGGTGTCTCTCTCTTCCGATAAAGCGAGGGTGAGACCGGGAGTTTCTCCGTGAAATGGCGCAGCTCATGGCTTTTCTGCAATTGACGCCCATTTTGGTAGTGGGGTGTGGAGAGCTTTGTCGGATGTGGCCTGTGGGATTTTTCTGGGCTCAAATGTCTCCATGCCGCATATCGGCGCATAGGGAGATAATGATGCAGCGATGCGGATGACTTCTATGTGTAGCATGGTTTTCAGGCACTAGTGGTATGACGAAGGAATAATTCTATTATCATGGAGCCACGGCCTTCCCAGTATCATGTGGTAATCTGGCTCATTTTCGATTACTTCGAACCTCACCCTTGACAGGACTGGTCCCACTAATAGATTCAGGTTGATGTATCCATACGTGTTAGTCTGGTTGCCTTCGAAATCGGTCATCATAGTGGGCTTTCGCACGACTTCGTTTGGTCGCACACTCGGTCGTTCCGAGCGTCCGAGTGTAATGACATTGGAGGATACTCGTGTCGATGAGAGCCCTCTTGAATTCTACATCCTTGATACGGGCCGTAACGTGTAGGGCCCGGTTATGTCCTTTTCTTCGCCATCATATCGTCGTCGGTAAATGTGACATTGTTGATGGACATCGTGGTATCCTCGAGGTCTCCCGATCGTGAAGGAACCAGGACACGTTTAATGCTATTCGATTGATGGCGGTGAACGTCTCCATCCGTTGATCCTTTGAAAGATGCAAGAGTTCACACAAACTCTCCACCAGCCGAGGCCACTTCCCGGTCCATTTGGTTTCGATTGGTAGTGAAGTTGTTGACTTGGGGGTGACCGTGGAGACGCGAGTCCCCGATTCCGGAGTTTCCTGGCAGCGGGTCGCTCAATTATGACGTTAGGCTGATAAGGAAGTCAAGTATGTTGTTAATCGCCTCTTTCATCAGATCCATATTCTTGGTATGGATCTCCTGAGCCCGAGCCAAGTCAATCAGTCTCGGGAATTCTCCGTCGATTGCGTTGTTGGATGCTGCGTTAGGAGAGAAAACATTGCCATTCATCCGAGTGGAGTTTGGGGGCACGGATTCGGCCTCTTAAACCGACCATCTTCCCGAATTGGATTTATGAAGCGTAATTTGAAATTGGTATTGCAACCGAGAGATTAATCCTCCCGCTTTAGTCGCCAATTGTTTGAGGGTGAAAACGGTTCGCTAATTTCGGTAATTTCGCGTGAGTGGGTGAGCGAGTCTAAAACCCTAAATAATGTACCGCAAGGGAGTACTTTAAATTCGAGAGATCAATCACAGACAAATCCGGCCTAAACCAAGAAATGGCCGTTCCAGACTTGCTTCGGTCACAAAGTGAAGGAGAAGGGTTGGTTTTAGGGAGGGAAGCGAAGAAAGTGTTGAGACCAGAATAGTTGATTCTGGAAGAGTAGTTGTTTGACTTGTATCGGAAAGTGAAAGCTAACAGATGGGAAAGCTAGCAAGTGGTTTCTGAGTGTTATATGCTCCTGACCAAAAACTTGTCGTTTGGTGGAAATAGGTAAGTCCTATTTATACAAGTCGTAACATTACGTACTCTGATCTCGTAGAAAATGAAAACGGCTGAGTAAAGTGGAAGGAGGTGATAAATTGGTAACGCCTGGAATTGATGTTCCATAATGAAAGGAGAGTTTCACCATTATTCCTTGTATTTACTAACCTACTCATTCTTATGACACTTTCATGTTACGGGCGTAATGTACGTCGCACGCTGTAAACAGCCAAACCAATACCCTTTATGAGCATCCCCCATTTTGTGACATGTGTTAGATGTCTCGAGTGTTTTCATGGGAAAACATGTAGCAAGGTGTTACGTGTGGCATGGTGGCATGCCAGTGGCCATGGTAGAGTCGACATGGCTTTTCCAAAGAATAGGCACGGCCAAATTAGGGTTTAGGTGCATACCGTGTGTTCTGGCTTTGGGCCGCAAGTTGCCATGCGTCAGGTGGCACACTTATGTGGTCGAGATCTGCATCTCAAAGAGAAGGGTAGCCGTTGATTATTTCAACCCTTCGTTTTAGCAGCCAGCGTTGAGTCATGGCCTTGTCAAAGAGTAGATGCGGCCAAATCGATGGTTTAGGTGCAAACCGTGTGTTTTGGCTTTGGGCCGCAAGTTGTCATGCGTCGTGGCGAACTTGTGTGGTCGAGATCTGCATCTCAAAGAGAACGGTATCTGTTGATTATTGCAACCCTTCGTTTTAGCAGGCTAGCAGCCAGCCTTGAGTCATGGCCTTGTCAAAGAGTAGGCGCGCCAAAGTAGGGTTTAGGTGCAAACCGTGTGTTTTAGCTTTGGGTCGCAAGTTGCCATGCGTCAGGTGGCGAACTTGTGTGGTCGAGATCTGCATCTCATAGAGAAGGGTAGTCGTTGATTATTGCAACCCTTCGTTTGTAGTAGCCAGCGTTGAGTCATGGCCTTGTCAAAGAGTAGGCGCGGCCAAATTAGGGTTTATGTGCAAACCGTGTGTTTTGGCTTTGGCCGCAAGTTGCCATGCGTCGTAGTAGCGAACTTGTGTGGTCGAGATCTGCATCTCAAAGAGAAGGGTATCCGTTGATTATTGCAACCCTTTCGTTTTAGCATCCCGTTGAGTCATGACCTTGTTAAAGAGTAGGCGCGGCCAAATTAGGGTTTAGGTGCAAACCGTGTGTTTTAGCTTTGGGTCGCAAGTTGCCATGCGTCAGGTGGCGAACTTGTGTGGTCGAGATCTGCAACTCAAAAAGTAGGGTAGCCGTTGATTATTGCAACCCTTCATTTGTAGTAGCCAGCGTTGAGTCATGGCCTTGTCAAAGAGTAGGCGCGGCCAAATTAGGGTTTAGGTGCAAACCGTGTGTTTTGGCTTTGGGCCGCAAGTTTCCATGCGTCAGGTGGCGAACTTGTGTGGTCGAGATCTGCATCTCAAAGAGAAGGGTATCCGTTGATTATTGCAACCCTTCGTTTTAGCAGCCAGCATTGAGTCATGGCCTTGTCAAAGAGTAGAGTTTTTCAAATTAGGTTTAGTGCAAACCGTGTGTTTTTGGTGAGTTGCCATGCGTCACCGGTGACTTTGGATGGCTAAGATTTGCATCTTAGATGGAAGGGTGGCGTTGATAGTTTCAACCCTTCGTTTTGGTATCCAATGACGTGATGGAGAGGCTGGCACGGTATAGGCACGGCCAAAACTAGGCTTTGGTGCAAACCGGGGCATTTTGGATTTGGGCCGCAAGTTTCCATGCGTCGATGGTGGCGAACTCGTTTGGTCAAGATCTCGCATCTCAAAGAAAAGGGTAGCCGTTGATTATTGTAACCTTCGTTTGTAGTAGCCAACGTTGAGTCATGGCCTTGTCAAAGAGTAGGCGCGGCCAAATTAGGGTTTAGGTGCAAACCGTGTGTTTTGGCTTTGGGCCGCAGGTTGCCATGCGTCAGCTGGTGACTTTGGATGGCTAAGATTTGCATCTTAGATGGAAGGGTGGCCTTTGATTATTGCAACCCTTCGTTTTGGCAGCCAATGACGTGAAGGAGAGGCTGGCATGGTATAGGCACGGCCAAAACTAGGGTGTGGTGCAAACCGTGGTGTTTGGCCTTGGGCCGCAAGATGTCGTGCATTAGGTACGAACTTGGATGGTCGATATATGTATCTCGAAGAGAAGGGTAGCCGTTGATTATTGCAACCCTTCGTTTTGGCGTGGAGAAGTGGCTGGCATGGTTTGTCATTGACACGGTGGTGCGGCTGGCATGGTTGGCATGCCTTGGCGCAGAGACGTGGCTGGCATGGTTTGCCATTGGAACGGTGGTGCGGTGGCATGGTTGGCATGCCTTGGCGTAGCGACGTGACTGGCATGGTTTGCCATTGGCACGGTGGTGCGGCTGCATGGTTGGCATGCCTTGGCGCAGATATGTGGTCGGCATGGTTTTGCCATTGGCACGGTGGGTGCTAGCCGGGCATGGTTGGCATGCCTTGGCGCAGAGACGGGTCGGGCATGGTTTGCCATTGGCACGGATTGGTGGGTCGGGCATGGTTGGCATGCCTTGGCGCAGACGTGGCTGGCATGGTTTGCCATTAGCACGGTGGTGCGGCTAGCATGGTTGGCATGCCTTTGGCGCAGAGACGTGGCTAGCATGGTTTTCCATTGGAACCATGGTGCGCTGGCATGGTTGGCATGCTAGGCGCAGACGGGCGGCATGGTTTGCCTGGCACGGTGGTGCGGCTAGCATGGTTGGCATGTTTTGGCGCAGACGTGGCTGGCATGGTTGGCCATTGGCACGGTGGTGCGGCTGGCATGCCTTGGCAATGAAGATGTGGTCGGCATGGTTTTCCATTGGCACGGTGGTGCTGGTGGCATGGTTGGCATGCCTTGGCGCAGACGTGGCCGGCATGGTTTTCCATTGGCACGGTGGTGCGCAGGCATGGTTGGCATGCCTTGGCGCGAGACGTAGCTTGCATGGTTTGCCATTGGCACGGTGGTGCGGCTGGCATGCCTTGGCGCAGAGACGTGGCTGGCATGGTTGGCCATTGGCACAGTGGTGTGGATGGCATGGTTGGCATGCCTTGGCGCAAAGACGTGGCTGGCATGGTTGGCCATTGGCACGATGGTGTAGCTGGCATTGTTGGCATTCCTTGGCGCAAAGACGTGGCTGGCATGGATTGCCATTGGCACGGTGGAGAGAATTAGGGTTAGGTGTATCAGAGGTGATGTCGATTAATACTAAGGGTTAATTGTGGAACATGACACATGTATATAAGAAAAAAGGTACCCTGTAATTCTTACATAAATGCGCTGATTGATTTAATAAATGCTCTATTGGTCATAGTGACGTCATGTCAGATGTACGGTTTTACGATTTTATCCCTAAGCTAAAAACCACCATCAACAATGTCATACCCTACTTTTTACACATCATACATATGTTCATGATCGAGTTTATATATCAATTGGAGTTTTCTTGTTTTCTTTGAGTTAAATAATGTCAAGAAATATCAGTTGGTGGACTAGTTCCTCACATTCATGCTATTATCACCTGTTTAACTCTTTTTATTTTTACCAAAAAGCTAAAGGACTTTCTTCCAGTCAAATCTTTAATTGTATATTACTTTATTAATGGAAAATTTCTTGTTTGGTCCTAAGCCCACAAGTTTATTTATAGTAGGGTCCAACCGGATTTTTTTTATCCGGAGGTCCAAAATTAATTAAAACATGGAAATGACCATAATACCCATTGTTACCAAACGTGTGTGTTTACATGTTCATTATATCGAGTACATATCTATTACACTGATTATAAATTCGAGTACATATCTGCTACACTGCTTATAAATTCGAGTACATATCTGTTGCACTACTTACAAATCTGAGTATATATCTTCTGCACTACTTATATATAGAGTATGTATTCGTTGGACATATTGAACATGTAAATGTGACCAGAATATAACAATATTCAAACACAGCAACAAAACTAGAATAAAGTGGCAAAACTATGAATAAAACGAATCAAAAGAAGTTTTTATCAAGATCGACATATACGTATCATGGATTCATAAACCAATAAAATTCGGTTGGACCCCACAAAACATGTTTTGAACCTGCAAATGTGACAAAGATGTAACAGTATTAAAACACAGTATTTCACATACGTACTGATGGATCAAACTAAAACAAGTGAGAAGACTATGAAAGAAGAAACAATCTAAGAGCGCTTTTATGAGTATGCCATATATGTACTGCAGATTCATGACCTACAAATCAACTGCATGACAAGAATAATTAAGAATCTAGGAGAAAAAACAGAATCGAAGCACATAATACGGTATTACACATACGTACCGATGGATCAAACTAAAAAAAAGTGAGAGATCTATGCAAGAAACAGAATCTAAGAGCAGTTTCAATGAGTCTTTCATATATGTACTGCAGATTCATGAACTACAAATCAACTGCATGACAAGAATAATTAAGGATCTATGAGAAATAGCAGAATCAAAGCACATAATACGGTATTTCATATATGTATTGATGGATCAAACTAAAAAAAGTGAGAAAACTATGAAAGAAACAGAATCTAAGAGCAGTTTCTATGAGTATGCCATATATGTACTGCTGGATAATACGATCTGAAAGTGCAAAATGAGTATGGCATATGTGTACTGCTGGATAATACGATCTGAAAGTGCAAACAAACCTGATTTTGAAAAGAAATCAGAAAAACAATCCAATTGAAATCTAAAATAAGCTAAAAACTTAATAATCTAACCAGAAACGACCGATCTCCATAATCCAAAATTGAAATCTTAAACATGATTCAAAAACTAAAAGAAAAAAATGAGTATGTCATATATGTATTTTGGATAATACGATCCGAAAGTGCAAACAAACTCGATTTTGGAAAGAAAAAGAAAAAACAATCCAATCGAAAGCTAAAATAAGCTAAAAACTTAATAATCTAACCAATAACTGAATAAATACGAACAAGATTCATAAAAACGAACAGAAACGACAGAGCTAACCAATAACTTATCTTATTTGTTGGATTTTATTGATGATTCATTCAATAAAACTCGTCGGTGATGCTTTCAAATGGAGTTTCTTCGATCTTCAACGCAGAGCTCGAGTCGTGGAAAGAGAAGATGAAAATAAAAATGAAAATGCTCGTGGATCGATTTAGTCTTATCATTATTATGTATGAAGGGTAATCTAGACATTCTGAAAATATCTTCCTAGTTTCGCACGTGTACAGGACCAAGTGATAAAAAATTGGGTCCATTTTTCTTCTTTCTTTTAATTATGGACCTCCGGTTACTGGGCTTTGATGGGTGGACCTGCCACTAACTAGTATCACTAAACTAGTACCTATAGGTAATTCCTACTTTATTAATTTCATACAGATTTTAACTTAGTTTCTTGCCTGATGTTTGGAGTATAAAGGATCAAGAGATATCCACACTCATCGCTGAAGTATTGGTTAAATACGACGATCCATACCGGCTGGACTTAAACCATCTATCACCTAACTGATACACAAGCCTAAAGGTATCTGTAGGATGAGCGATTGAAAGCGGCGGAAATCAATTATTACACAGTAAAATCTTAAACAATATTTTAATTGTTAATATTTTATTTTGAATTTTTGTTCGTTGTTTATATTAAGTTGTACTTCGTATGGGTGATCAATTTTTTTTTATTTCCTTTCTTCACTTATTTTTTTTCCCGTAGAGAAAGAAAAAACAATTCATCGAAAGGTGGTTTATAGTTTCTATTCCAAACTTGGTATGATCGCAAAAATTGGTATGATCGGAAACTTGATTACCTTTACGGTAACTAAATTATACGCATGGTTCATAAACCTCCGGCCAACTCTGTTTGGCATCTTTGTCCATTGGATGAAGATCATGTAATTTATATATATGGTTTTTATTTATTTGCAAGAAACCATCCATTTAATATAACAAATGGATTTTCAATATGCGGTGACTAGAACGACAATTTTTTTTTTTTTTGATAAATCGTAGAAACCAATTGGTGTTGTCTTTTTCCATCGTTCTCATAAGATGATGACATACTTTTTTTAAATTTTTGTCAATATGGTTTGATATTTTCGTCTATTTTTAAAGAATTACGATGATCCATCGAAACAAACCTTTACAATATGTGGTTTTATCAAACAATAAACCACTCGTTTTCATTTATTCAATGAAACCATCCATTAACCATATAGTGATAATGATTCCTTTATTGTTCTCAAAAGAATCATTTAAACCAACTGAAATTAAATTTCTCTATGGATCCTAAAAGGATGAGATTAATTGGTCATTACGTATTTTCAATTGCAAACGCCAATGAAACACGAAGTTGCTGCATTCTCGAGGGATATTGAGCAATTTTTATATTTCCCCGCTGTAATAATCTCCAAAATTGAGACCGTTCAACTTGATGTTGGAATACGGTTGGACATAAAAGATCAATGGGTGCACCCGGCTTATTAGCCTATATAATTAGTCCTTGAGCGACTTAATTGATTTTTTTAATAAATTTATTTTGCTAACATAAGTGTCCATAATTTTATATTAATTTATTTTTTTGGAGAGTTCGCATATTTTATATGCTTCTGTACCAATTTATTTGAGTTCCAAACATAATCCATGGTTGATGTTAAATATGTATGTTTAGTAAGACTACATTTTTTTTGAACCCACAATTGGGGGATATCAAAACTAATTGGGGGATATAGCTACATGACAAAAACTGGATCCATATATCAAATCTGGGTCACCCCTTATGTAATTATTTTTTTAAATTCCTAATCTAGCCCTCACTAATCAGGTTTAGTGGTTTAATAATTAGGAAATCTTAAGTATTTGGGGGATAGATTAGTGTGTTTTTATTTGAATTTGTGTGAGGTGAGAGTAGAAGGAGGGAAAAATATTTTTGAGTTGAATTTTTTTTTGTGAAAATGGAAGATGATTGTGAAGAGAGAATTGTTTGCTAAGAGGTTGAAAATTTGATTTTTTTTCCTTTGAATCCACCATTTTTTGCAAATTTTGAAAAGCCGGTGCCGGCATGGTATTCAACCAAAAAACCATGCTTAAGGCATTTGTTGAAAATTTTCGTAAATGTTTGTCTCGTAACAAAATTTTGGTTTGGATCTTCAAAACCTATTTTTTTTTGTTTTAATCAAGTCCAACGCCCGCATCAAGTGATTAATTCTCGAGCATGCCATTTTTACCACATAGTATGACGCTAAAATTTCTATGCCGGCACATGAGGTAAAGTATCCGTAAAATTGATTTTTTTTTCACTTGACTACGGCATTGATAGATTTATATCAAACATCTTTAAGCATTTAGTTCCGGCATTGAATTCATCAATTCTAAGCATGGTCTTCATCACTTCATGATGTAAAAAAATATATTTTCGGCATGGTCTTCATCACTTCCGACGTGGTCTTCATCACTTAAGGCGTGGTCTTTATCATTTCCGACATGGTCTTCCATCACTCCGGCGTGGTCTTCATCATTTCCGACATGGTCTTCATCATTCCTGGCGTGGTCTTCATCACTTCCGGCGTGGTCTTCATCAAGACCAAGCATGGTCTTCATCACTTTCGAATGTGAAAAAAAAAAATCGTTTTCAAAGTGAGGAGCCGACAGAGAAGGAGAAGAGACTTTGAAAGGGAGTGGGGAAATTTTAGAATTTGAAAGGGAATGGGGAACATTTGGGTTTCAAAGCTTTAACCCTAAAAGAGATTAATAAGAAGTGGAGATGGAAATGGGGGATATGTTTTTGTTTTTTAATTTTTTTTTGAGGGAATGGTGTTTTAGTATTTTCGCCCCAAAAAACACCCCTTAGCATACACTTTTGGTTGGGGGAAGTAATTCATATCCCCCAATTACTTTTGATATCCCCCAATTGTGGGTTCTTTTTTTTTTATGTCGAAAGACATATTTTATATTAAGTATATGTCTCGAATTAATCAGATAATACTTTGTGAAACTTGTTTTCGTATATGAGATAAAATAATTTCCGCCATAATCGGGGAGACTATACACTACCGGACGTTGGTGTTCATTAACTTAAAAAGTTATATCAATTTCTCTCCCATTATTCAAATCCATTCAGGCTGTCATTATATGATCGGCGTGAAATTTCTCATTTTGCTTTTATATAAGTTTTGCCTCTTAAGAGAAAATCCAGTCACATCTAGCAGATAAGTAGCGTTCTATAAGAGGCTACAAGTAGTGCTCCAATTGAGTGTACCAAATTCACATTCTCAAATATAATATCTTCTCACTTGAAGATGGGAGATTATAGAACCCGCGGGCGTTGGTACCAGTAATTGATTGAATTTTTCAATATATGCATGCATTTGAGAATTATGTGGGATCATAGTAAGCCAATACGATTGTCGATTATTCACGGTAGCTACTGAAATAAATGATGGTGGTTGTTAACCCCTCAGCAGAGAAATATCGACATATGTGATTGGTTGGCATACACTTTAAATTAGATTGGATTGATTTCTCGATTAACGCAAGTTTGGATCCAAGACTTAAACACCTTTAAAGTGCCAAGCCTACTAATCACAGGTTGGTGTAGTCATAATGTGTTATACAAGAAATATGTTCGTTGTAAAAACGATTTGAGGGTTTTTCTTTTTGCTCAGACCCTAGGATTGATTCAATCATACTCTGTTCTTCCTAAACGATGTATTTGGCATGGTAGTCTTGAATGACTCTTATTGCATTCACACAAGATATGTATCATTCGGAGAACAGTATCGAATTTTTAATCCTAAGTGGATTAAAGTTATAATCAAGCAGTCATCTGACTCGATTATGTCAGGTTTAACAATCCTTTGTGTTTTTCAAAAATTTGGTAAAAGATCAAAAATCCGGATTAATTAGTTGATTATATCGGCTTCATAGGTCTCTTGAAGAGTCCATAAAAATACTAAAATCCATGCTTTGGCAGCATAAATTCTATTTTTTCCTTTCTTAAATTTGCAGTTAGAATTATGCTAGCTTAAACTCGTCTTTGAAATAGACTATAGTTATTATTTTGATGCTTTTCTTCTGTATAACTCATAAAATTGGGTTAACATCCATATTTACGTCAAAAGTTGTACTCTTTTCCCTTCGTTTCAGGTTTTATCCCATGTGGTTTTCCTGATAAGGTTTTAACGAGGCAACATCTTGTTGACGTTTAATTTTCTTTCAAAATGGTGATATCTGTGCTCTTTTTCCTTCGTCCAAATTTTTTCCCATTGGGTTTTACTGGCAATGTTTTAGTGAGGCAATTTAATTCAACATGGTGGTCATTCAAGGGGGAGTTGTATAATTTGGGTTATTTGGTAGATTCCCACCATTAACTAGGTCATTTTGTCAGACCAAATCACATAACAAGCCCTTAGTAATTTGGATGTCATTCCGATCCACATAAGGTATGACCACAATGCAGTTTTGTTCACTTATGGTAATTTATCTACATCTTGGCTATATGTTGTATAAACTACATCAACAACTTCTGTAAATCATCTTGGAAAGCTATAAATCCATAACACAAGTTCTTAACGTGTTGAAGAATAATGTGGACTCCACAAAAGCATTAATCGAAGACAATACTCCTGGTGCAACACAAAAGAAGACTTCGTCAACTATCCGACATCTTCATGAAAGCACAATCGTCTTTTGCATTCAAGAAATATGTTCTTCATAATTGGAAAGTCTCGACTCAAAGATTTGCACGCCAAGATTTGACTGAAGTATTTATCAGGGGGAGTGCCATCATCAAATTAAGGTGCATTCACTGGATTTTATCGCGTTGTAATCTTTTTCCTTCGTCAAGGTTTTGTCCCATTGGGTTTTTCCTTGTCAAGGTTTTAACGAGGCAACATTTGCGTGTCCAACATTGTTTCAGGTCTTTACATGCTTATGCAATTTCATGTTTTTCTCTTTTGAGTTTTCCTAGTACGTTTGTAATTAGCTTAGACACAGTGTCATCAGGGGAGTGTTATAAACAAACATTTATTTACTCAGATGCCCTTGTGTCTAAGATTAGGGTTTCTTCTATCCCTATAAATAAGGACATAAAACCTTGTAATTCTACACATGAATAAGAATTTTTTTTCCTTCTTCGTCTCCACTTTTGTCTCTTTTCTAGCTTCACTATAATAACATACTCCACTACAGTATTTGGCAGTTCGTGTCGGCCCTAGAGGTCCAGGTATAACTAATTAACGGTAGTGGTTGGCCCCTGAATAGCTGACCTCACCACGAGCTAGCTCTTAAGGATATTTTGGTCAAAAAATAATCGTACAAAACTTTCCTCATCTTTTTATCTCAAACTATATCTTTCCCTTTTCTCGGTCTAAACCCTAAACTGAAAATTTTCTGACTCTCCTACAATCTTCACTCTCCATTCAAATTACTGCCATGGCTAAGAAGAGAAAGCTCCCTTCAACCTCTGCACCAAAACCTTCTAAAGAAGCCAAAAAAGAAGAACCACCACCACAACAGGAAGAGGAGGAAGAAGAAGAAGAACAAATTGAATACAATCCTGAAGAAGAAATTGAAGAAGAAGTGGTAGCTGAAGAAGAAGAAGAGGTAGATGAAGAGGTAGACGAAGAAGAGGAGGAGGTAGAAGAAGATGAAGAAGAGGAAGGAGGCGATGAGGAAGAGGAAACCCTAAAAGATGAGAATAACTCGAATACAGTTCAATCGGTTGTCGGAACATCATCAAACGGCGATGGAAACGGAGAAAACGAAGAGGATAATGTTCTTGATGATGAAGAAGAAGTGTTTGAGAATCTTATTGAGCCGTTTACGAAAACACAACTCTCAGATCTATTAAAAGAAGCAGCTGAGAAACATCCTGATGTTCTTGAATCAATTCGTAAACTTGCTGATGTTGATCCAGTTCATCGTAAGATATTTGTTCATGGACTTGGTTGGGATACAACTGCTGAAACCTTGATTAGTGTGTTTAAAAAGTACGGTGAGATTGAAGATTGCAAAGCTGTTTGTGATAAGGTGTCTGGGAAATCAAAGGGGTATGCGTTTATTTTGTTCAAGAGGAGGAGTAGTGCCAAGAAGGCATTGAAAGAACCACAGAAAAAGATTGGTAATCGAATGACTGCTTGTCAGTTGGCTTCTGCTGGACCAGCACCAGCTCCGGCTGCTGCAGTTGCTGCTCCACCGGTTTCTGAATATACAGCTAGGAAGATTTATGTAAGCAATGTTGGTGCAGAGGTTGACCCACAGAAACTATTGGCTTTCTTTTCCAGATTTGGTGAGATTGAAGAGGGTCCATTAGGTTGGACAAACAGACTGGAAAGCCTAAAGGGTTTGCACTTTTTGTTTATAGATCAACTGAGAGTGCAAGGAAGGCTTTGGAAGAACCACATAAGACATTTGATGGGACTGTTTTGCATTGTCAGAAGGCAGTCGATGGTCCTAAGCCAAACAAGTCCTACTTCACGCCACATCAATCGAACCCACAAGGTGGTGGCCATGGGCGCAGTGGGCGGGGATCACATTACCCACGGAATGACCACCATAAGTACTCTGGTGGTGCAGGGAGTCATATGCCTGCTGCAGTACCAGCTGGAGGTCATTTGATGGCACAAGCTTATAATCCAGGTCATGCACAAGGTTTGAATCCAGTGTTAGGGCAGGCTTTAACGGCGTTACTGGCATCAGGTGGTGGTGCTGCTGGATTGGGGATGGCAGCGAATTTACTTGGAATGGGGCCACCAGTTAACCCATCTGTGCAAATGCAGGGTGGATATGGGAGTCAGCCAGGTGCACTTGGATCTAATGCCATGGCAGGTTATGGAACTCAGCCTGGCATGCAGGGAGGCTATCAAAACCCCCAAATGGGTCAGCCCAATGCTGGGAGGTCTCAACAGGGTGGGCACATGGGCGGTGTTCCACCTTATATGGGACACTAGATAAGGTTCAGGTATATAGATTAACTCGTATTTAATGGTATATACTGATTGTGATTTGACATCTTCTGCCTGAACCAGCATTTAGATTGTTGTATTCTCAGATTTTTAGTTAATCATTTAGAGAAAATAACCTTTTTACCATTAGCAGACTTGTTGTATAGTATATACGTATAGGTCTTGTTTTGTCATTAAGTAATTTAAGACCAAGGGTTATTTAGTAGGGATTTTTGAATTTAGTAATGTTCAATCAGTATCAGCTAATTGATATGGTGAAACTAGAAGTACCATTTATTCTTTAAACCTTTCAGAGAATTGGTGGTTTGAGAAAGGATGGAATGTGTTTGTCTGTTCGTTCTCATTTTACCGACTTGTTCATGTAAAATGATGAATGTGAGCGTAATATACATATGCTTGCTAGTAGGCATTTATGAGTGCCTTATCCTAATTTTGTGTCCGGTATAATTGGTAGATAACTTTTTATAATTATATTTTAGCCTTAAAATTTTCCTCTGAAGCTCGATTTCTATGCACATGTTATACAAATATGAGCATACATCGATAGCTCTTCTTTGTTGCAAAACTTGGGTCTCATTCCGGTTCACGGGCTTTGACTCAAAGTAGAAAAATATTTGTCATACGAGGTAGTTAAATTGATTTTTTTGTTGTTCTGATAAAATGATGCTGTAGTTGCAGAAGGACTAGAAAAATATCGGAACCCTTACAAAATTAAACTTCAAACTGGGTTCAAGTTTACTTGTTTTTCATTGCATGGATGAATTTAACTTGGAAAAGATCTCGCCTTTTCATTTCCCCTTTTGAAATTGTGCTTTATATTTTACTCATTCAATTTTGCAGATTCCTCTTAGGTGCTTCAAAAATATTTTATTATGGAATGGTGATTCTTCTGAAGTTCCAAGAGCTCATGTCAAGGCAAATCTTGTTTTTCTACAAAGTGTTACTGTTTTCTTATTAAAAACAGAATCTAAGCATCTGAATTGGAGATCAGTTTTTTTTCTTTTGAACCTATATTTTTATGGCAACTTTTCTCCCAAAATATGTAGTAGTAATATGAACTTAAATGTCTTCTAGCATGTCAAGCTGGGTATAAAACTTTGTTGAACTAAAAGATCTTTTCTTGTTTTTATGTTATGTTGGATTCAGTTACACTTTTAATAATTATCACCCGGCTTCCTTGCTCATTTTTTACTTCCATGAGATCTTTTTAACACAAGTTGCACTTTGTTTGCTTGTGATTGAGGGTTGTCAGCACACCAAGCTTTATGTTGCGGGTTGATGGATGTGATATACCTTATTGTTGCTCTATAGATTGTATGCGTTGTTATTGCAGGTGGCTCTTGACGCAGTGCTAGAACCTCTCTTTTTTTCTTTCCATTATAACAAAAAAGAAAGTGTAGTACATGGTTTATGTTACTGATACGCAGTGCAAGGACCTAATAAAAGGAGTAGTAGTACTTGCTTTATGTTACTAAAAAGCGGTGTGAGTACCTAATAAACTGTGAAGGTAATATATGATGCAGTCATTGGATATTGAGTTTCTGACTATGTTTTTACCTTTGTTGTTTCTGAAAAGCAAGAAAAGAAAGTTGTAAATAGTGTTTGAATGTTTGTCTGAAATGGTTAATTTAGTTTTGGATTATGATGGAGGAGTGCTTGTTATTGTTATATGAACTATTGTTGCAGAGCACAGTCATGTTCTTTCTGCAAATGTGTAAGGTAGTTTTGTGAAATTCTATTTCGCATGATAATGTCTTGTAAGTTTTGGAAATGTGATTGAGCGAGTTCTTACTTCAAGATATAAAACAGAATGTCAGAATTGTTTAGTTTTGGTACCCAGTATGTGAAATTTGAAAAAAATTGAGAGAAAACTTACAAGTCTAGTTAGTCATGTCAGTGGGAGAACAACCCCTTTGTTCAGACAGTTGGATTGAGTTTTAAGCTTGGAAATCATTGGGGACTGATTTTGGTGTTCAGAGTGATGCTGAGAAATATTCTAATCGAAGGATCGTTAATTGTTAGTTATGCTCAGTGATGATGCCTTTTGTCATTTCTTTGTTTACTATCTGAATGTGCTACGGTACCGTTTCTAGCCGAGAATTGGAAACCAACTGAAGTCTACTGATGGCTGGGTGTGCCAGACCATTAACACTAGGCAATGTGAGTTCCTTGGTTACCTGTTCTTGAGCTCCAACTCTCCGACCAAATGGCTTTGGATCTTTTCAAAAGTCCAGCCAGATTGGTTTGTACCTGTTGATCAGTCACCTTAACATTGAGGGATCTGAATCTGTCAATCTGACGGGATCTCAGATGTGAGATCGTTTGATGTGAGTCAGATTCGAACGAGTCAGTTCGGCTGAATTAAAAACAAATAATCAAACAAATGCTAGGCGAAGGCTAGAGAGTAGATGTGATTCTAAAGAAAATCTGTAATGACAAAGTTTGTCATCCACCGTTCTAAATCTGGGGTTTTATAACATGAAAACAAGCCAACTGTCCCTATGACGAATTTACCTAGCTACCATTCCAGACGAGAAATAGAGAGAAAATGAGCGTGTGGAGTGTGGACTACTTGGTGAGAAGAGTTTAACGCTTTTCCAAACCTAACAACTCTGGCTTACGTCCTCTATCTAATTCTCCATTCATTTGGTTAGGTTGATCTTTGGATGGTGAATTAGTCATTTATGCCTTCCACAGCTTGATTTCTTGCAAATATTAAGATGGATGAAGAACAAATTCATCAGCATTTACCTGTCTCTTCTTCCTCTTCCAGCGGTTCCATAAATGAAGTTCCCGAAGTTGCTACTTCGTCAAGTTCCAGAGGTTCCATAAATGAAGTTCCAGAGGTTCCTACTTCATCAAGTTTAGCATCTTCCCACGTACAAGAAGAAGAAGATAACCAGCATGAACAACAAGAACCAGAGCTACTTCACACGAGCTCCTCTCGTGTATCAATCGTTCGTTATCTTAACAATCCATCGAACGATGATTCTTGGTCATGCCTTGCAATGCTTTTCACATTTTGGTTCTTCGGTTCGTCTCTCTTTCTCTCTCTCTACACTATCCACCTTGGATTTTGTTCCGTTACAAAAACTGCTGTTCTGCTTTTCTGTATACTTTTGATTTTGTAAAAGCACAGTAGTTGATGTTCTTCTTCATTACCAGCATCCATGACTGTGATTCTGGGTTTCTATGGACCTCTTAACTTGCGAGTAGGTCCTAATTGCTCCCGCCTCATACAGATAAACTCGTTCTTCATAAGTGACATCAAGGTTTTTTCTTCTCTCATTATGTTGGGAAAACAATTCAATTGTTAAATATGCTCATTTGGGGTGACGCTGACGGATTTTCTTTGTTTCCGTTATTGCAAGGTTCAAGAATTAGCAGGACCGGCAGATGGGCTTATGCTGTACAGTTTTCACAACCCTCCTCCACTAGATGTGGAGACGACATGGTCTGAAACTTATAACGAGTCTTTACCAGTATTTACACACGCGGTAAAGCTTACATCCCCATATTTATCTTAGTTTCCTTGAAACAACTAGTTTGCATTTGTTTGGTTCTGTCAATTCAGGATTGTGCTTTGTCGTCGCCTTCTTTTAAATTTTTTGAGGAGCTCTACTATTGACCATTTACTCTCGTTTTCCGTTGCAGGAGTGGATATTTTTTCTAAACAAAGGGTCTGAGATAAACATTTCATACAGTGTGAAAACTCAGGGTTCTGTTTTATTCCTTGTGATTGCTGAAGGTAGGGTAAAAAGTTCTTATGTATCAGCTCTCAGCAAAGCATTTTTTTCTTATCTAGTGCACGTTTAGTAGATGATTCTGTTCTTGTGCCCCGATTTCTTGTGAAGTCGTAATGTTGCTCTTCAAAAAGTGCTAGTCTTGGAGCCAGTTGGACCACCCTACTTAAAGTCTTAAATTGCCCCATATGTGAATTTGCAGGAAAAGAAAATTTTCTTGAATGGACACAGGACCCATCATATCCTAATATCACATTATCATGGAACATCATTCAAGGTAAGGCTCGAAACTTGAAAGCCTAGATTTTTGATATTTGAATCATCCAAAGGCCTTATTAGAGTCAACATTTTTTCTGCAGGGACTGGTGTCATCCAAAAGAAACTTTCAGCGTCTTCTGATTATTATGTTGCAGTAGGAAACATAAATCCTGTGGAGGTTGAGGTAATGAAAATACATTATCAATTTTTTTCTATGAGGCAAATGGAAAGATACTCTCCAAATAAATTTCAGGGTCTCCTGTTTAGTTCACACATAACATTACATTAAGTCAATTCAACCTCCCAAAGAAAGTAGTTACATTTAGCAAAACTTATTTTGTACCCTTCAGTGGAAAGTAGTAGTTACGATTCACTAAAACTTGGTAGTAGCTTCTTTTTCCTATTGAAGTCATCTTGTGATCATTTATCCATGTTCACTTGAGTTATGAACACCAATATATTGTTATAATGCCATGCTTGTTGAACTCATACAGAAATCTGTATTAAACAGGTGCACTTGAACCTCAATATAAAGGCTATACTGTATAATACCACCAAGGCGTATTTCAAATGTTCCTTGGCCAAAGGTCCTTGTGTGTCATATGTCTCATTTCTACGAACAGATGTTGCTGTCCTAACCTCTTCTAATCTGAAACAGGTAATTACCACTGCGCTTTATTTTTAATTAAAGTTTGAAGGTAACCATCCTCGAAAACCACTCTACTTATTAATGCATTAGAACTTGCTGTGATTCCCTTCAGGATCCACAAGGCGATGACTGGTATGTCAAACTTTCATATGGCGAAAGATGGCTGTCTTACATTCTTGGCTCAGGTCCTTATCTCCTCCTCTGAGTCATATATCGAACCCTTGCGATTTCTTCATTTCTCTTTCTCACTTGGTTGGTTTGCGCTTTGTAGGCATAATGACCGTACTCGTGTTAGTGGTCTTCAAGATGTGTGTCAAGTGCCAATCCGCTGTTGATGGACCGGGTTATCAACAAAGAAATAACCTTGGATACGACAGCTATCAACAAAGAACTAACCTTGGACACGACAGAACCCCGTTACTTGTAAACAAAGATGATGATCTCTCAAGTTGGGGTTCCTCTTACTTTTCTGGTTCTAATGACGAAGAGGATCTTGAAGACTCTCTAATTGTTGGTTCTCTCGAAGGAAACTCATCAAAAGACGGAGAAAACAGCAGCTCCCATCGACTATGTGTCATTTGCTTTGATGCCCCGCGAGACTGCTTTTTCCTCCCCTGTGGACATTGTGCGACCTGTTTTAGTTGCGGAACAAGGTGACTTTGCTAATGCCATATCCATTTTTCTGTACCCCATGTATTTCTTTTGGCTGTTCATATGAAGTTTGTAGGATTTAGAAAACTGAGTCAAATACTTTGTTTCTGCAGGATTGCAGAAGAAGCTGGTACCTGTCCCATATGTCGCAGGAAAATGAAGAAAGTCAAAAGGATATTCGCCGTTTGAGTAGAATCAAAGATATTAGAGAAAAGGTTGTTATAGGCATACAGGTAGTCAGTAGTCTAAGAGGTTTTCGAAACGGTCAAGTCCCTGAATTCCATGGTCGAGTTTGGAAGGTTTTTTATTCTCTCTTTTTTGTTGTTTGGAGTTGAAAAACTGCCCATAGGGATGTAAATTCGGTAAGAACTGTTTTTTTTTTGTCCATGCAAAACATGATACGGTAGGCATAATGAAAATGGGCTCAGCATTTCCATGCTCAAGGACCCTAAAATAATGCAACCACAAATTCTCTAGTACGTTTTGAAATTCATTTGTGGAACTAATCTCGTGATAACTAAAAACATCACGAGAATTGACAACATTCATCACTTGTATATATTGAAGAGGGATGCTTAGAAGCTAAAAAGAGAAAAGAGATGGAAGTGTTTTACACAAAGAAAAAAGAAATGGGTATTTTATCCAAGACCCAGCCAAGAAATCGGTTTTGCTCAAGAGCTTCTCTCTTTAAAATCACAGCTCTCTTGTTTATCTTTTCTCTTTTCTCTCTGGTACTATTTAAGGTAATTTCTGAGCCCCTTGTTGCATTTCACTCACTTCATAGTTTCACCGTCCTGTATTTAATGTCATATTTTCATTGCAGATTTCGAAATGATTTTTAGAAGCAAATAAGCAAATTTCGAAATGGCTCTTAGAAGCAAATAAATAAATAAAATAATCTTTGTGGTTACATTTTAAGTCTTTGGGAACCAAATTTACGAGAGTAAGAAGTAAAAAAATCATCCTTTCAGTGAAGCATATTTTGTTGAATCTTGAAAATTATCGCGGTTCTGCCACTGCTATTCTATCTCATTTTTGTTGGTGTAATTTTTGGAACAGGTAGATGATACGGTTTCTCAAATTGCAACCGGAACAAAAACAGTTGTAGGCCACAACTTGGGACAAACGCCATGGCATAGATTCCCACCAAAACAGCTAGACGAGAAAAACAACACCAAGTACACCAAGGCCGCCAATTTGATAAAGTGCTCCTACTTCACGTGTCTGTTCAGCTCCAACCCTAGCAACACACCACTCGACCATCATCATAAACTCCTCAACTCATCCACGTGTCCATCTTTCTACCGTTGGATTCATCGTGATTTAGAACCGTGGGCTCAATCAAAAATAGCCCAAGGAAACTTGATGGAAGCCCAAGCCCATGCCGCTTTCCGGGTAGTGATTTACGGCGGAAAACTGTACGTGGATTTCTATTACGCGTGTACGCAGACGCGCGCCATGTTTACGATATGGGGTTTATTGCAGCTTCTGCGTAGGTATCCCGGGATGATACCGGACGTTGATCTTATGTTCGATTGTATGGATAGATCTTCTGTTAGCCGGAAGAGATATAGGCCAGGGAGAAGGTGGCCGCCACCACCACTGTTTCGTTACTGCACCACTGACTGGGAGTTTGACATTCCGTTCCCCGATTGGTCATTTTGGGGATGGTAAGTCAAAAATTATCTTGATTAGTTATTTGTAGCTGTTTGACTTCGACGAGACCTCTAGCAGAAATTACCGAATTCTACCGGCAGTCACTAAATCCACGAAGACAATATAATTTTCACTGCCAGATTTACTTGAGTAATAACTTCTTGTGTAATTTTTTAACCCCATATAACAATTTAGAACTAAGAGTACATTATTAATAATTGGGATTAAATATGATGCAGGCCTGAAACAAATATACAACCATGGGACAAGGAATTCAATAGCATCAAGAAAGAAAGCGGAGCTCAAAGTTGGATGAACAAAACCGCTCATGCATACTGGAAAGGTAACCCATATGTGGCGTCACCGGTTCGAATGGAGCTATTGAAATGCAACAATACCAAGTTATGGGGAGCTGAAGTTTTTATCCAAGACTGGATTAAGGAAAAACAAGCTGGATTCAAGACATGCGA
Organism: Papaver armeniacum; assembly: GCA_023531295.1. Taxonomy (NCBI): domain Eukaryota; kingdom Viridiplantae; phylum Streptophyta; class Magnoliopsida; order Ranunculales; family Papaveraceae; genus Papaver; species Papaver armeniacum. Next base: position 68,183 of record JAJJWW010017597.1, read on the forward strand.
TTTAGCAAGCCAGTGTAAACATAGGTATGTACGTTATCTATGGCCATGCATTTTTCTTTTCATTTTGTGAACTTTAGTGCAAGCGGCGACAAATGTCATGTGTTTGTATGTGAATTTAGGTATAAAATTTATGCCGAGGGGTTCGCATGGTCTGTAAGCTTGAAGTACATTCTTTCGTGCGGTTCACTTCCGTTGATGATAAATCCGGTATTCCAAGATTTCTTTAGCCGTGGCCTTGTGCCCAAAGAAAATTATTGGCCTGTTACTTTTTCAAATCTATGTCGCTCCATAAAATTTGCTGTTGATTGGGGAAATGCAAACCCATCAAAGGTACGTAATAAGCTGCAAGTTGACCAGATAAGTGCACTGAAATCTCATTGTAGCATCTCATATTCATGCATATATCTGACATGTTTGTGGACGAACAGGCGGAGGAAATAGGCAAAGGAGCGCAAGACTTGATGGGAACTCTGAATATGGAAAGAGTTTACGACTATATGTATCACCTCATCAACGAATACTCGAAACTCCAAAACTTCAAACCAGTTCCACCATCAACTTCGCAGGAAGTATGTATGGAGTCTGTTCTTTGTTATGCAAATGAAAGAGAGAAGGGATTTCTGAAAGGGTCGATCGCCTCTCCTTCATTGTCAATGCCGTGCACATTACAATCGCCTGACCGTGAATTAGTGGAAAATTTGATTCAAAAGAATCGGAAAATTATTGATGATGTGCAAGAGATGGAGAGGATACAAATGGAACAGAACGACACCAGAAATATTGCACCAACGCCGTCAATGCAGCCATTGTACTACTAGCTAAACAAATGCATTATTACTTATCTTAATCTTAATTGGTTTCAAAGTCTGTTCTTTGGTAAACACCTGTTTATTCATCTTAATTTTCTCATAACCAAATGCAACAAATAACAACACGACAGATTCAAATCAACAAATTATAACAACATCAGTAGATCTGAAAAATAGAAAACGAACATTAATAAAGGCAAATAACAACATGAACTGGCCTTTAATTATGATTATTTATTAATAATAACTTCTTTTTCATATACAAACTGAAAACAAAAAGATCTGTAATAACAACAGTAGTGCGTTACATTCTCTAAAAACATTTCATGGTAAAAAAAAAAAGAAAAGCTGAACTGGTTGAGGGCAGAGTAATAGGTAAGATAGTGGAGAAGAAGGCAGTGTCACTATATACGATAAGGGGGAGGCAAAGGAAACCGAAAGAAGAAGTTAGAAATCGGTAAGAAGGATGCTAGAGAACAAAGAATCGGGTAGAAGAAGGTTAGATAGTGGAACTAAGTGAACCTTAAATTCCTGAGAGGAAATATCATTATGCTTTAAATTGTTGTTGCTGCTGTCAAAGAGCGATATGAATTTGTGAATTTGTTGGGATGTTTTTGTTTCCATTGATGGATCATGATGATGAACAAAGATCTACAGATCTGTTGGGCTGCTGAATGGTTAGGGTTAGGGGAGGTTTGGGACTCTTGTCTGTTGAAGACAGAATTTGAGGACAACTATTCTAGTTATAAGGCTTAGAGATCTGCCCATTACTTTAGGGTTTAATTATGATCGTTCGATTTTCTTTCTAGTATGTGATCTAATGGATGATCATTATTCTAAGAATGACCGCATTACCTGACCGGCATTTCTTTCATGGACGGCTGTCATTGTATGTTTGATACAGACGGAGGTTTGGAAGGTTTAGATATCTTTTTTGAGTCATGCTGCAGCCACTGCGGAGGTTCAATTTCAACCATCATAATGGAGTCAAACTAGCAAACACGCACACAAGATGTGCCTGCCATTCTGTTCTGAAACCTATAGAAACATGCCGAAAGCATATGGAACGCACGAAAATAGAAAACACAAAACAGAAGAGACTAAATAATCTTGCTTTGGGGTGCCAGTGAGCCAACCATGCACCTCAAGAGTTAAAGAGGAGATATTTTTCTGTTAAATTTGCAAAAGTTCGCTGCATTCTCCTTCAGCTGAAATGCTCCCATTTTTATTGTTTTCTACTAGACAACATGTTTTAATTTTCATTCTTTTCGTTTCCGGGTCTTGCCCATCCAGTTGGGTTGAAATAGTTTGTGAGATTATAAGCATAACGACACATTCCACTAAATAACGTTTTTTCACTAACCACGTTCAGCATTCCAGTCAACAGTCATGGAAAAAATACTACGGTGTTGCAATTTATATGCTTACAAAGCAATTTTGTTTCAAGCATTTGAGTTTGACAATGAACTGAAGTTATATACATAAGCTGCTCTCATCTACAAGATAGAAGCAGACCGGCTTTATTTTCATTGCTACAGTGCATATCATGTTTTTACGTTTCTTGCTAAAATCGCCAGTTTCCAACTACTTGAGCACTAGGTCCAAACATGCTCTTTAAACTTACCCATCTGCATACACCAGACATGATCCACACAATTTGTTAACAAAGATGAGGCTTGAAAGAGACATACCTGACAAAGTGAACATAGGTTGAAGTGCAAGATTTCCTGTAACACCCAAAGAACCCAAGTGAGATTGAAGTTTCTGTTCTGGGACTTCCTGGAAAGAGAAAAAGACAGAAGTCAGCGATTCCAATATGTGTGTGCCTATGTACAGTTCAATATATCTGGTCGAACATGAAAGAACTCGCCAGTATAAAGCAAAACAACAGATCAGAAACTCACAGGATAGCAACGCATCATGTACAGAAGGGGATTTGAAGTTAGCCCGTTAACCTGGTGCAAATCACTCATCAGATCAGAATATACATAAATTACCAATAAAGGAACATTCAACGGATCAACATGCATCACTTGGATCAGAAGTTATGCATTCGGATAAAAGGGCAACAGGTATAGCAACAGGTTTCTAAAAGCAGAAACAACATCTAAAGCACCCAAGAATTTTTATTCTTCTCCACCCTTTCTCGTTGGCAAGTACGAACGAAACATGAAATATCACATATGGCTATATGGGATCTAAATCTGGTATACCTTAGCTGATCGGAAAACAGTTCAAAGCTCGATTGTAGTTCCCCTGAAATCAATTTGAGAATTGTTGACTTTCCTATTCCATTGGGATCGACCACTGCAAAGCAATTTCAGTATTCAGGAAATTGTAACAGAGGAAGAATTAAAATTGATGATAAATATAAGAAAACAAATTAGGCTAATTTCTAAATCCGGTCAGAGATTGGCCAGTGAATTTTCACAGTTTTCAGCAAGATAGTTTAAGCTGAAATGGTAGCACCACAACTACAACTACAACTCAGACAAAGTCTATACATGTTTTGGTTTGTATTTGATGGTTATGGTTTTATAATGAATAAATTAAAAAAAGATGATTGATCGAGCAAAAAAAAAAAAAGACAGTCTATATAAACTCCTTTTCGGCAATCCAGTATCATTTGACCGGGAAACTTATAACTAAACATCACAATGTATTCTAATTACTACACTTCAGGGTTTTGTCATAATTGAAACATACAGATCAAACAACGAGATGGAACAACAATACAGAGATAAGTTACATAAAAACTTTAACACGGCGAAACTGTGCGACAAACCTGAAACTTATAACAGGAGCCCCTGGTCTGTCATACGGTGTTGGAAACTCAAACTTGTAGCTGCATAACAATATGTATAAGGAAGTTAACAAGTGGAATCAAGTAAATATAGAAAGACAAGAGAAACAAACAAGTGATTGACAATATCCAAAATCTTATTGTTTATAAGTTCTAGATTTTCAGTAGTGATCAAAGGAACAAGTGCATACTCAGGGTCGTTTATGACTTCATCTGCAGTGCCCAATCGCTCAATTGCCTGGAGAAATCAAAGCACAAGCAACCATAAGAAAGAAAATTATCGGATAGAGGCCTTTAGAATTCAAAATCCCAAAACAAGCATCGAAAAAGCTCCATGCCCAAAACTAATCCAACTACTGAAGAAATACATGAGATAAAAAGATCCAGTGCTTACAGCTGCCAAATTGATTCCAGACAACTAACTCAAATGTCGATAACATAGGTTTCAAATTGGTTAATACTATATAAAGCGAATGGTTACCATAATTCTTAATGATGCCCTCTCTACGTTGTAACGGAACTTACCAACAAAAGCCAACGATTAAAAACTGGTTTAACCAACTTTTCTGATCTCACCAATTAGTTTCGAATGATTAAATAATACAGGGAAAAAGAAAAGACTGCACCCTCATTCATTTAGTTAGTCAGTAGAAGTAAACCTGCATATGAGCTTTGGCTTTCTCACTCGAATCAAAGGCCTTCTGCTGGTTCTTCATCTGTTCCTCACGTGTCCTTTCAAATGCATCATAGTCCCCCTTGTAGGCTATTAGTTTCTGTGCTTGTAGATGAAGTATATCGGTAACCACCTGAAGAAAGCATTGCAGAAGAACCAGTGACTAAATTATAAGTAGTATATACATATTAAAACCAAGAAAGTCAAAGAGTGAGAATATCCTTACAGTGTTCAAGAACTCGCTAGCATGAGAAACAACTATAAATGTCTTTCGGCCATTTAACAAGGTATGTCTCCAGCCATAGAACAGCATGAATATCAAGATGAATCTGCAATGAAATGTGTTTAGTTTAATTTCTAGAAAGAAAACATAGATCTTGATGACACATTACATGCAGCGCACATACCGTAGGCTCATCAAGAAGTAATAAATCAGGCTCTATAAAGAGTGCACGAGCAAGAGCAATTCGCATTCTCCATCCTCCGGAAAAGGTTTGTGTAGACTTCTGCTGCATTTCTGGAGTGAAACTAAGTCCCTGGAAATCATTTAGAGTCAATAGGTTATTAATCATAAATGAGCAACTCTGAGCTAGCTATATATAAAAACGCGCAAGTGTCATTACGGCTTACAAATTTGAGATACGAAAATACAGCAATGTCTTAGTTACGATCAATAAGATTCTGTGGTATAATACTAAAATGTTTCTATAAATCTTGGCAAAATTAGACACAGGAATAGATGGTAGCAGCAAATATGTGAAAACCTATACAGGATTTTGAGACACCCAGATACTTCTGTTTAAATGTTTATGATGAGATTAATTGCAACAAGAAAGAGTGAAACGTAACAAGTCAATAGTCCATGGTGTGCAGTTATATGCACGGTGTAAGGTAATATACTCAAATTGAGTGTAGGAATGAAGGCAAGATCTTCAATGGATGTGTACTTACTTTGTGGATGAATTGAATGATGCATATATGATTTTGATCAATCTCTTTTAAATAAAAAGAAAATTGAGAGTTTGAAATTTCCCAACATTTAATGCATATGATGCAGAAATTCTGCCTCAGAGATGTCAAAGTTTCCAGGTTATGCACTGCACACAAGAAAACTTGTACCATGTGCCCTCTTAATTGCATGCTTAATCTACATCATTTTTTGATTCTAAATTTTTTGACATCCACCCCATAAAGCCTGACCTTTCTGACACATGCCCTCATTGCATTGCACCTCTAAAATAAAAGGAACCCACAATTTCATATGCAGGGGACTGACATTAGTCATATGGGATACCGCAATAAACTAATATTACTAATCAAGGACCATCTTATTTGCGAGAGACATGAGAATATGAGATATAGAATTGGCTATTGTGCACCATTATTGTGTAGCCAGTAGCTAACTAGCCTTTAGCCTCTTGAATAATTACTCCAAACAATATGATGAAGATAACAAAAGTAAGATGGTTTTTATTTGATTCATCGATATGAATTGTCCATTTAAAGAGATATTAAGAAGTATAAGAAGTATCCAGTTCAATAGCATGAAAGTTTGAGAACTGACCACAAGAAAGGAAGCTGCCCATGACTCTGCTGAATCTGCATGAATGAACTCAACCCTTTTATATACTTGTTCAAGCTTTTCTGAAACAGCATCTTTGTCCAACGCTTCGTCGGGCTTTGTGTTGCTATGTTCTGTTGCAGTCTGACTCTCGAACTCCAAATCTCTATTCAGGACAAAATAGTTTCAGTAGCCTTAATCATTTGAATATAATGTAAAGAAATGCAGACACAATAGACAGTAGCAACAACTAACGAAGTATGATTCTACAAAAAGCAATGAATTGCTTCAGACTGGAAAGACAAAATCTAAATTACTGGTGTACCTGAAGTGCAACTAGACGAGCTTCTTCTTTCAGGAGTTGGAATCTCTCAACATCCGCATTATGAACACATTGTAAAGCTAATGTATCATCACCAACAACTTCTTGCTCCACGTGTAAAATCTGGCAAGTTCTTAGGAATACCATCAATAGCATGCATTGCCATATACCTAAGGAGAGTAGTTTTCCCTGTACCATTCCTTCCAACCAAACCTACATGAGAGCATATCGGTAAACAGTCATCAAAACAGCTGATAAAGGTAATTATACCCGATTAAGGAACACCTGGTGACCACCCCTCGGAGAGATTGCAACCAGAAACAAATCCTTCTATGATACTCTTGCATATTTGATGAATAACAACTAAGCAAAAACACAAGTCTCAGAGAGACAGAGATAAGGAAAACTCGAATTACCATAATGCCTCCCAAAACACCATCCTGAATGAGTTCAGGACCTATATTGAACACTAAAGTTCTCCATATAGAAGATAAACAAAAACCAAGAAGTATGTCTAAACAACCTCAAACATGAATTGAGAACCCTAACCACAATTTCCCCTATGTTTCAGTTTCCAAAGACCATTTCTACAAATATTTAAAACCCTAAATATCACTAAGACAGAACATGAATTACACGGATTAAGATTAAGGTAACATAGAATACATTTCCTATTTACTCCATTTGCACCAGCTCCCTTCAACAATGTAGGGCAAACAGAGAGATGAGATCCTAAAATCGGAGGAAATAAAGCAAAGTAGTAACTCCTAAACGTAGAATCTCATCCCTCCCTTGGCCAAAGATGACGCAGACAGGGTACAAATAGTATCATCACAACTTTTAAACAATCGTATACAGTACTAATTCAAGCTTGAAACAATACAGGGAAACGTGAATCTGTAACGAACACTCACTATAATTTTCACTAACTTTCAGTCACTAAGACAGAACATGGAGAATACTGATTAGAATAGGGTAACATAGTCATGATATACATTTCTTATTTATTCCATTTGCACCAGCTCCATTCAACCACATACGAGCGAACAGAGAGATGAGATCCTAAAATGTGAGGTAGTAATGCAAAGTAACTACTAAATGTAGAATCTCATCCTTCCCTTGCCCGACGCTGGCGCAAACACAGTAAAAGTAGTATCATAACTTTTAAACAAATGTATACAATACCAATTTATGCTTGAAACAATACAAGGAAACGAATTAACGTGCATCTGTAATGAACACTCACTATTTTCAGTTTCCTAAACCTTAAATATATGACAGGACCACGAATAACGCACACAACACAGTAGTAATATAGCATTCCTTCTTTCCTGTTCACTCAATTTTGCACCAGCTCCCTTCAACCACATATGGGCAAACAGAGAGATGAGATTCAAAAGTCTGAGGTAGTAACCCAAAGTGAGAATCTCATCCCTCCCTTGCTCAACGATGGGGCAAACACGGTATAGCATTATCTCTAAAACAATCTATACAATACTAATTCATGCTTGAATACAACACAGATTAAGACCAAGGTAACATAGTTTCCTATTTACTTCATTTGCACCAGCTCCTTCCAACAATGTACATGCAAACAGAGAGATGAATGTAGAATTTCACCCCTCCCTTGCCCAAAGATGACGCAGACAGGGTAACACTAGTATCAGCATAACTTTTAAACAATCGTATAAAGTACTAATTCGGGCTTGAAAAAATACAAGGAAAACGTGAATTTGTAATGACCACCCACTATAATTGTCACTAAGTTTCAGTCATAGAACACAAAGAAAAGTGATAAAGAATAAGGTAACACAGTATAAGCTGATACTCATTTTTAAAACGAGCATATGTTCATACGCATTTTCATTATCGAATTCCAAATCCACCTGTGCTTAGGAGCCTAGTTCATCTAGGCCCGGGAAATTCCTAGCCGTGGATGAATAACCTACGAATAGGAACAGATGAAGAATACCCTACGAATAGGAACAGATGAACCTAGTCGTAAGGAGGGTTCACGGTTAGAAACTCAGCTTTTCCTAGGCATAAGTAGTTCCTGAAACTGAAATTCCATTTGCACCAGCTCCCTTCAACATATACAGGCAAACATGGAGAGATGAGATTCTGAAATGCCTCAAGGTACAAATAGCGTTATCTCTAAAACAATCCTATACAAGACTAATTCATGCTTGAAAACAACACAGGTGCAACGAGTAAACATGAATCTGTAATCAACACATACTGTAATTTTCAGCTTCCTAAACCCTAAATTTCACTGAGATCGAACACAGATTAAGAATAAGGTAAAACCCTAATTAGAGTGTTTGTGATTGGGGATATACATACCTCACAACCTTCAGAATCATCTTCAACACAACCAGAATCAACAAGTAATTCACCAATAGCATCAAAAGCACCTTCACCTTCGAGACCGAAACAAAATCTTCATCAGCTAAGACATTGATTATGTAATCTATAATTGGTTTATCAAGATCTTCAGCTCGACTACCCAATACATCATATACTGCTCTACTCGCTACTTCCACCATGATTCTTTACACAGTCTAAAACCCTAATGGAGATGAAGAGAAGCTCCTAGAGACGGAGGAGACTGGAGAGGCTTTGGTTTTTAGGACCAAATGAGAAATGATAATGTGGTAGTGTGTCCCCTTAACTCGTGTCTAATTGTTTTGACTCGGGTAAATCGGATTCAACTAGGACTCACTCGACTAGGTGTGACTCACTCACCTCATCTGACGCCAGAAGCAAAAATCAATCCCAATAGTCAGAAAATTGATAGTTTTTTCATATTGAACAATTTTACTTTCTATGAAATTAGACATGTGAGTAGGAATTCTGAATTTATAGTTTTGGATGATGATGAAGCTGCAAAATATTGCAGACGGCATAATATCTTTGGAGAATGGTTGGATTTCAGTACCTCCACTTTTTCCTAGCAAAAAAAAAAAGAATACTTACTTCACAAATAATTGTTTTTATTGCTTTTAGAAATCATTCTTATATTGGATTCTTGAACTAACTTCTGGTTCTTTTGCTTCTCCAAATCGAAAACCAACTTCTTAAAGTATATCCAAATGCCCTAAGTATTATACCCCGTGTGGATACACATTACTTTTCGACTTCTAAAAGTTGAAAAATCAGAAGTTAGTTTGGGTATATAATTTCAAAATGACTTCTAAATGGGGAAAAAAATTTGTGAAGTAAAATAGTTTTGCATGACTTATGAGATTTACTTTTGCGTTTGGAGAAACAAAAGTGCTTCTACTTCTCCAGAAGATGAAGTCATTCCAATAAGTTAGAAGGAAAAACGACATTCTAGTAAATTGTAAAAGGCTAATCTTTTTTCTTTTAAAACTCATTCTAGTAAATTGTCTTCCAAACTAACTTGTAGCTTTTTGTCTTAATTAAGTCAAAGAGTAACTTTTTAACTTGTTTGTTTTTTGATCTAGTCACGTTGATACGACGATGACGGTACTGGGAGATTCAATATCCTCAAGTTCGATGATGAAGAAGAACATGAAGATAAAAAAAAAAAAAATCAAAAATGGTTCTTTCTTGGTTGGGTGGTGTAAGAAAACCAGAAAAACGAAGATAAAGAAAAAGTTAATTATGGGATTATAAAAAATATGTTTTTTTTAGTTTATATTTTTTACTCTCACAACTATTTGTGCAAGGCACATAAAAATGGAGAGTATCGATAACATCCCTACTTGATACCCTTGAATAATAGAAAGATATTGCACGAACACTAATTTTGTTATTTTTACCGAACAAAAAATAAAGGGATGTTTACCATTTGGTATGTCCTTCTTTTAAGCAAGCTCACGAGGAGAATTTATTGAAAAAGTATAGAAAAAAGAAATTAGGGGTGCTAGGCCTACCCTAAAGGAGAAATGCAAAAAAAAAAAAAAAAAACATGGAGAAAAAAAATCTACAATTATCTGAAATGATAAACAGACAGACTCGATCTATCACTATAACACAGTTCGAATAAATCATGGTGACTTACTCCACCATTGAGACCCTGTAGAAGCTCCTCTCTTGGCCAACAAGTCAGTCATTGCTTCCAGTTATAAGTCATTCAAATATAACCGGATAACTTTGAACGATTTTGATTATAATTTAATTTCTAAGTATCAGTATTGTTAGAGCATTGCTCAATTGAACCCACAAGTTTTTTTTATCTCAAGCTTGTTGACAATATTAGTTGATCAAAACTATATCTTGATTTCTAGTCTATTAAGTCAAGTCTCGGACTAGGTTAGAATTTATAGTTGAGTATCAGAGATCACCCTTGAAGACTGAAGATCGACGAAGACATTTGGAGAAATTTTGTATCATGTATGTGAAGACTGAACCATTATATTTTATTCACTATATTACCATTTTATCTGTTGAGACTATGTCGTATGATTTCTACTAGATTTACAAAGAAGAAGTTTCGAGTCAAGCTTGTCTTGTGAAAAATCTCGAATGTGATTTAGAAAATATGTTCAACGGTCCTTAAGCAATATTAATTATATGAATTAATTTGTGGATCAATTGATAATTGCCCATGCAAATAATTTTCACTTGGGAATGTTTCAAACATCATAAGAGAGAAATATGAACTTACTAATATTTCTACTCAGGGTAGGTTGGCGAACCGGTTCGCAAACCATAGATATCTGAGTTTCAGAAATACAAGAAGGTTGGCGAGCACTTCTGACGCTTCATTGATCACTTAAACACTTATGTATTTGCATCATTATTAAACTCTTAGGTGTTTAATTGAACATCAAATTGTTTTTAGTTCTTTGGCTAAGTTGCCAAACCGAACAGTCATTATATACGGTTCCGTAACCGGACAAAAGTGTATATTCTTTTATTGTATTTTTCAAGAATAGAGTTTGCTTGATTCTCAAGTTATCTTAGCGTGAATTCTAAGAAACCCCTGGTCTTGGAAAAATTATAAATAAAGATGCTCTTTCAACTGGGAAATTCAATCCCTAACGCTTTGTGTCCTAGTTGATTTTAGAGTCGTCCTCCATTGACTTTGGTTTCCTCTGAGAAACATAATTAGGTTTACGACTACAAAACTTTGCTTTGGGGATTCGTGAAGCCAGGTGCGACTATCTTTACCTTGATAGTTCGTGTATCCTGATCTTTCTTTTCTGTTATCGAGGTATTTGTAATATCTTTCATGCAAGATAGATAGTCTCAAAGTTCTCTTCGTCTCAGACTTTGTGATTCTTCAAGATAAATATCTGAAAATTGATCTTAATTGATCCTTTGAAGATTATTTTTGCGATGTGGTTAAGAATCTAGGCTGCTCTTAGGGGGTCGTAAGTTCCGGATTTGTGAGGTTTGCTAGCCTTGTCTATTGCAAACAGATTTCCTCACCTAGTATCAAAAGTCTTCACTTCGGTTGAAGCAACTCTTAGGATGTAAAGGTCGTCATCTAATGGAATCAAGTGCGTAGAGCCTTGCGAGGTTCAAGAGACGTAAGGAGCGCGACTGTAACTGAATCACTTGGAGGGTAGATACGGTCTCAACTACATTCCAGTATGAAGTCTGATAGTAGGGTAGTGTCTGTAGTGGCTAAATATAGTATGTGGTAGGTCTATAAACAAGCCTATGACTATGTCTAACTGCAAGTGCACATCGTCTATTAGAGACAGGACAAATACAGGTCGATCCTCGGGCACAAGGTGGGTGTAACATTGAAGCTTATGGTATTACTATACTGTTTTGAAACAAAAGTAACACAATAGGGGAGTTTGGGTCGATACGACAAAGTGATGTTTATGTAACACAAAATAGAAGACAAAACAATGCAAATAAAAGGTACTAGGGCAGTCGAATCCACCTATTAACCCACACTAAGTTAATTCACTCATGATAATGTTCTTATCCCTTGTAATGGACACCGGTCAAAGTACTCCAGGTTAATCTCAAATGGATGGTTTAATGTCAACTAAGGTCACTAACTAATCCCTAGTATTAGTTGTCTTCTTACAGTACAACTAATCACGTACCCATTTGATCACTTAGATAATTAAACCTTTCCTAAGATGGATATTCTAATCGCAATTCGGGTATCTTTCTAAAGCACTAACTGTCTTTTCAGGGCACAATTAGTCAAGGGATCAATAATAGTCAGTGAATCATGAAATCCAACACATTCATCACAAAAGTATTCTAACTATAATTGATGCATGACCTACACTGTGAAAGTAAAGTGATGAAGAGCTCAGATTATATTTATCCTAAACAATTAAAGCACAACAAGAACAATATCAGAAACATGAATCAAACTTAGAAGTAAATTAATGGTTTCATCTAAACCCTAGTTATTGAATTAAAACATGATAATAACACTGAAAACAAATATAAACTACATCTTGGTGCACCGGCTAATCCGGGTATGAGTTTTACACATAATTCTCATCCCTATTTATACACAATCTCACTCAATTCCCTTAAATTTGATAATTGGAGAGTAGCTGTAACACCCCGTGTTTTTAGCATGGCGCATGCTAAAAGATGCGCCATGGCTTGAGATGAAGCTTCATCCAAAGCTTCTGTTGCGTAGAAAATGGAACATTGGCCCTTAGCCAATGTGTTGACAACGGACAACCAACATGGACGGAGATCGGGTTGGCAACGGACAACCAACATGGCCGGAGATCGGGGTGGACCAATGGGATATCGGGTTGGCAGGGAACAACCAACATGGCCGGAGATTGGGTTGGCACCGGACATCCAACATGGCTTCACATCGGGTTGGCAGAGGACAGCCAACAACCATCATGGCCGGGTATATGGCAACGGCCATGAATAGTAAAAGTGGGGAGTTGATGAATGATTTTTCCTCCCCTAATCAAAGTTGTAAATATGTTAAGTTAACATATATAGGGAGGGGTACTTGGTTGAAGGTGCATATACGAACATGCACCAAGTGAGATAGCCTTAGATATTTACAACCATCACGGCTGGACATTGGAGTGGCATATGGGCCAAAGACGGAAGTACATCCATCACGGCCCTTTACGGGACTTGGCTCAGGAAATGTTCATCCATCATGGCTTAGGACATTAGAACCGACTTTGTGAGCAAGAAATGAATGTACGACCATCCCTGCCGAACATCGTTGTTGGCGGGGGTGGTGAGGTGCAACCATCACGGCACGGGGAGTTGATAAATGATTTTTGGTCCCCCAATTTAAGTTGTAAAAATGTCAAATTTACACATATAGGGAGGGGTAGTTGGTTGAAGGTACATATGTTGACCATGTACCAAGTAAGCTTCTTAGCTTAGCCGGAAGAGTATAAATGATGCCTAAGTCTCATTAATAGCTGCGAAGCCTAATCAATAGAGCGTGTTAAGCATGGACATCACTATGCCATGCCGTTGGACCAAGTATTCATCACTTGGATTCGCTTTGTGAGGCAGTCATACGGACTAGGCCATTACCATTATTGTTTGGCTACGACCATGCAAACGAGTTGGCTTAAGTTTATGTCCCTTCGTGGATGAACTACGGTCCGTGCTTAATCCCTTTAGAGTAGGGAAGGGTACGTAGGCAGCCGCAATGAGTTGCAGCATTTCCGGTCCAGCACGTAGTCGCTCATATCATCTAATTTTGAGATGATTGCGACATTCTGACCTCTCATATCATCTGGATTGGTAGATCAACGCAAGAGATGATTGTGGACAAAATTGATGAGGCAAGTTGCATTCCATTCACTGGATGCTCATACTTCCTATCAAGGCGTTCGCCATAGGCTAAAAACCCGAGTGTCGTAATTTAGCTCAAGAGGATTCCATTTTGATGGGAAACGACCCAAAGATCAAGACATGTCGATCTATAGATCCACATGGTCACCAGAATTTAGCCAAATTCCATTGTTTAGGGCCTCAAAAGGTCGTTTTTGTCGTATTAAGAAAGTTTTTATTTTCTTAACAAACCCTTTTGCGGAAAAGGGTAAGTTTGGAACGGTGTGGAAGCTAAGTTTGCCGCATCATGCTCGTCGAGCCTGCCTGCGAGGGCAGATGAGCGTGCATTTGCCTAGGGATGAGGCTTGGATCGTAGCTTCATCATGGCGCGTCGGGGAGATTACGTCATCTTTGGGCAACGCGCCAAAGGCGTAATTTCCGGTCGTCCACAGTTGGTATGAGAGAAAGTTCAGAGATAACTCTAGTGGGTGTGCGGGAATGGCTTGTCGGAAAGTGTTTTCCTTCATGGAAAACTTTAAGTTGGAGAGTAGGCCAACCTTCACGCGGAAAGAGTTAAGTAATCGGTATGCCGTTACTTGCGAAATCGAGTTGAGGTTGTTTTAAGTATTGTGAGTTTACCTGGCCTAAGTGGCACCCCACTTACGAGTGGATATCCGGAAGACCGCATGGGACGGTGGGTAGAAAATGGGACTGATCATTCCCACACGTTGGAAACTTTCCAATGGCGTGCGTTGTCATGCCGTCCCCAGCATCCCACTCACGAGTGGCAACTGGATGACCGTCGAGAGACGACGTCAGAATCGGATCTGTTTCGACACAGTACTAGATGTTGTTAGCATCAACCTTGTGAACTTTAGGGACTCATGACTGTGCAGTATGGGATGCACATTTATGATACCTTGTTGAGATATCCTTTTGGCGATTGGCCAATTGAGATTCTTGGTAACGTTGTGGACTCTTTTTGGATTCCTGAGTATGCGGTATGGGATGTTGGCTCAGAAGGTCTAAATTAATGTTCACGACAACTTGAAGAAACTCGTGATTTCTGAGCATCTGGTATGGGACTTTTACTCAAGAATCCAGATCGAAGAGATTGTCCACAATAGTTTTTGTTCTGAATTTCGGGGACGAAATTCTTTAAAGGGGTGAATAATGTAACACCCGGTGTTTTTAGCATGGCGCATACTAAAAGATGCGCCATGGCTTAAGATAAAGCTTCATCTAAAGCTTCTGTTACGTAGGAAATGGAACATTGGCCCTTGGCCAATGCGTTGACAACGGACAGCCAACATGGCCGAAGATCGGGTTGGCAACGGACAACCAACATGGCCGGAGATCGGGTTGGCAACGGACGACCAACATGGTCGGAGATCGGGTTGGCAGCGGACACCCAACATGGCTGGACATCGGGTTGGCAGGGAATAGCCAACATGGCCGTAGATTGGGTTAGCGTGGATAGCCAACATACCGGACATCGGGTTGGCGAGAGGACAGCCAACAACCATCATGGCGGGTATATGGCAACAACCATAAATAGTAAAAGTGGGAGTTGATGAATGATTTTTCCTCCCTAATCAAAGTTGTAAATATGTTAAGTTAACATATATAGAGAGGGGTACTTGGTTGAAGGTGCATATACGGACCATGCACCAAGTGAGATAGCCTTAGAGATGTATAGCCATCACGGTGGACATTGGAGTGGCCTATGGGCCAAAGACGGAAATACGACCATCACGGCCCTTCACGCAGGACTGCTCGAGAAATGTTCATCCGTCATGGCCGGACATTAAACCGACATGTGAGCAAGAATTGAATATGCGGCGGAACATCGTTGTTGGCGCTGTGGTGGTGAGATGCAACCATCACGGCTTTGGGAGTTGATGAATAATTTTTGGTCCCCCAATTTAAGTTGTAAAAATTTCAAATTTACATATATAGGGAGGGTAGTTGGTTGAAGGTACATATGCGACCATGTACCAAGTAAGCTTCATACTAGTTAGGAAGAGTATAAATGATGCCTAAGTCTCATTTATAGTTGCGAAGCCTAATCAATGGGGGCGTGTTAAGCATGGACATCACTATGCCATGCCGCGAGACCAAGTATTCATCACTTGGATTCGCTGTGGAGCAGGTCTATACGGACTAGGCCATTACCATTATTGCTTGGCCATGGAAATGCAAACGAGTTGGCTTAAGTTTATGTCCCTTCGTGGATGAACTAAGGTCCGTTCTTGATCCCTTTAGAGTAGGGAAGAGTGCGTGGGCGCGCGTGAGTTGCGGCATTGCCGTCCAAAGACGTTGTCGCTCATATCATCTAATTTTAAGATGATTGCGACATTCGGCCCTCTCATATCATTCGGATCGGTAGATCGGCGTAAAGAGATGATTGTGGACAAACGTGATGAGGTAAGTTGCATTCCATTCACTAGATGCTCATACTTCCTATCAAGGCGTTCGACATAAGCTAAAAACCTGAGTGTCGTAATTTAGCTCAAGTGGAGTTCATTTTGATGGGAAACGGCTCAAAGATCAAGACATTTCGATCTATATATCCATGGTCACTAGAATTTAGCCAAATTCCATCGTTTAGGGCCTCAAAAGGCGTTTTTGCCGTATTAAGAAATTTTATTTTCTTAATAAACCCTTTTGCGGACAAGGGTAAGTTTGGAATGGTGTGGAAGCTAAGTTTGCCGCATCATGCTCGTCGATCCTGCATGCGAGGGCAGATGAGCGTGCATTTGCCTAGGTATGAGGCTCGAATCGTAGCCTTCATCATGGCGCATCGGGAGATTACGGCTGCGGGGCAACGAGCCAAAGGCGTAATTTCTGGTGCGCCATCTGAGCTTGGTATCGTCAGAGAAAGTTCCGAGATAACTCTAGGGACTGTGCGGGAATGGCTTATCGCGAGTGTTTTCCTTCATGGAAAAATTTTAAGTTGGAGAGTAGGCCAACATCTGCCGCGGAGAAAAAGAGTTTGTAACTACTATGCCGGTTACTTCGCGAATCGAGTTGAGCTTGTTGTAAGTATAGTGAGTTTTCTGGCCTAAGTGGCACCCCACCTACGAGTGGATATCAGGAAGACCAAATGCAGGACGGTGGGTAGAAAATGGGACCGATCATCCCCACGCGTTGGAAATTGGCCAATGGTGTGCGTTGTCGGGCCCGCTAGCATCCCACTTACCAGTGGCTTCGGATGACCGTCGGGACCGGTCGGCAACTAGATCATGTTTCCACACGATCTAGATGTTGTTAGCATCAAACTTGTGAACTTTAGGGACTCCGAGTGTGTAGTATGGGATACACATTTAGGATACCTTGTTGAGATATCCATTTGGCGATTGTCCAATTGAGATTCTTGGTAACGTTGTGGTCAATTTTTGGATTCTGGTACGTGGTATGGGACATTTGCTCGGAAGGTCTAAATTGATGTTCACACGACAACCTTGAAGAAACTTCGTGATTTAAGAGCATATGGGACATTTGCTCGGGAATCCCAGGCAAAAGAGATTGTCCACAATAGTTTTGTTTTGAATTCCGGGACGAAATTCTTTAAAGGGGTGAATAATGTAACAACCGTGTTTTTAGCATGGCGCATGCTAAAAGATGCGACATGGCTTGAGATGAAGATTCATCCAAAGCTTCATTGTGTAGAAATGGAACAGAGCCCTTGCCAATGCGTCGTTGACAACGGACATCCAACATGGCCGGAGTCGGGTTGGCCCGACAACCAACATGGTAGGAGATCGGGTTGGCGGCGGGACAGCCAACATGGCTGGACATCGGGTTGGCAAGGAACAACCAACATGGTCAAGATTGGGTTGGCGGCGGAAAGCCAACGTGGGTCGGATATCCGGGTTGGCATGGGATGGCCAATGACCATCATGGCCGGGTATATGGCAACGACCATGAATAGTAAAAGTGGGGAGTTGATGAATGATTTTTCCTCACCTAATCAAAGTTTTAAATATGTTAAGTTAACATATATAGGGAGGGGTACTTGGTTGAAGGTGCATATACAGACCATGTACCAAGTGAGATAGCCTTAGAGACGACAGCCATCACCATTTGGACATTGGAGTGGCCTATGGACCAAAGACGGGAAGTACATCCATCACGACCCTTCACGGGACTGGCTTAGAAATATTCATCCGTCATAGGCGGACTTTAGATCGACCTATGAACAAGAATTGAATGTATCGACCATCATACCAATAACATCGTTGTGGCGGGGTGGTGGTGCAGCCATCACGGCACCGAGAGTTGATGAATGAGTTTTGGTCCCCCAATTTAAGTTGTAAAAAATGTATAATTTACATATATAGGGAGGGATAGTTGGTTGAAGGTACATATCTTTGACCATGTACCAAGTAAGCTTCATAGCTTAACTAGGAAGAGTATAAATGATGCATAAGTCTCATTTATAAATGCGAAGCCCTAATCAATGGAGCGTGTGAAGCATGGATCACTATGCCATGCCGAGACCAAGTATTCATCACTTGGATTCTCTTTGATGGAACGGTTTATACGGACTAGGCCATTACCATTATTGCTTGTCCATAGCCATGCAAACGAGTTGGTTTAAGTTTATGTCCCTTCGTGGATGAACTACGGTGTGCTTGATCCCTTTAGAGTAGGGAAGGTACGTAGGCGATCGCAATGAGTTGCGGCATTGTGATGAGTGCCAAATATTGCATATTTCTACATCTATTTATTGGCATTTAACTCATCTTTTGTGCTTTCAAATCATATATTATCCCAAATTGTATTATTTTCTTTGTTTTCAAGAATAAATATTTGTACTAATTAATTTTGTGTTTTTAGGTAGAAAATAAAGCTCGGAGAAATTGAGGAGCCAAAGAGTTAGTAAAATTGGAGACAAGCGTCATGGAGCGAAAGCCAAAGCTCGCGCACAGCGTCGGTTGCAACCCAACAAGGAGCAACTCATCTACAAGACATGGGCTTGAGCTATCCAAGACCCGACCCACGACCCGCATCCGAGCCCGATTCTCCCCGAGCTAGATTCGGATCTCGCGCGCCGCATCCGACGTTATTGCACCCCTCACATCGTCTCTGTTGCATGCCGTGATGTGATATTAACAAGTTGTAGTAAAGTGGTAATAAAGGTTGTCGTTCTCTCGAACTTGTGAAGGATTTTTAGATTTTAAAATTAAAACAAAAACAGAAAATACACTAAAAATTATAGCAAACACTGACAAAGTTGATATCAATATTAAAAGAACACTGAGGCTAAGATTCCACTATTTTCCAAGTTCAAAGTGATTTAATCCAATATTTATATTCATGCAATTTTCTCATTCAAGTTGATTCTAAACTATTGCAACAAGTAGATTCTCAAAATAACAAGTGTAAATCCGAAGCATAGAACATCAAAAACCTAAGTCCAAGCATGCTCTATCAAAAGAAATCACAATTGCTTAACAAGAATCATTCAAACAATTTTCAATCGAGGCAAATAATCATATAATAATTGCAAATAAATAAATAAAATAAAATATACCACTTTTTGTTGGAAAAATAGCTTCCTCTATCGCCTCAAAGAATGGGGTTTAGCTCCTCATATTAACCACTTGCTCAAAATATATGTTTGTTGCTCAAAAGTTGATTAAAGAGAAAAGAAGGTATAAAACAGCGTGTTTGTATATGATTATAATTGTTACTGAGAACCGTTATTACAAAGAATCCTAACACAGAATCGTTGCGAAGTCGTACTAATTGTTACAATAATTGTGACAAAGTGAATTAAATTTGAAATCAAAGGTCACGGATTTTACGATTGTCTTCTTAAGTGCTTTCTGTGTTATTCTTCTTCCTCGCTTTGTATTTTTTCGCAACTTGTGGTTTTTGTGCTCTGTAATGCTCCTTAACCTCTCCAAAGTGTACGTAACCCCTCTATAACTCATACCAACTCCTTATATAGCCAAAGTAGACCCTAAAAAGCCCGAGTTAATCTCTTATTCTTCGGCAGAAAGTTCCGAGAATAATTCTCTCTGTTTTGCTTCTCACGCGTCTCCTGAGTCACCCAAACTTTACAAACTCCTCTCAGGACTCAAATAAGACCAGGTACATCGATATCCAACGCTACAGATTCTATATAATCTCCAACAGATGCCCGAGTTTTTATCCTCCCCTGTTTACTTCAAACCAAAGATTCATCCCTATTTTATCGAGTCTAATCACCATACATTCCTTGTTTAGGTCAAACAAATCCATCCCAATCCAAATCTGCGATTAAATCTCACTCTATCAATTCCAAAATCCGATCCAAAAATAACTCACGTAGCCGCACTTTTCCCGCCAAAACGGGTTTGAAATTTGGAGAAGAAGCTAGTCGCCCCCTATCCTCGGTTGGAGTGTAAGTAGCACTGTCTAGGGGTTTCGGGGTGCCCCTTAGTAATTTGGGTACCCCTTATCCGTAGCGAGGGTCCGAATAGTAGATGTTCTCCCAAAAGAACTTTTCTAGCCGATTTTTCCAAAAATGTTTATTGGCCAAAAATACCTACACACACATAAAACACCATAATAAGTACAAAAACGAGCACTATCAATATATAGAATCGAGACAAATTAGACACAAAAATGTGTCTATCAAATACCCCCAAACCTATTATTTGCTAGTCCTCGAGCAAAAATAAAATAAAAATAAAATCCTAACTCACTGTCGCAGGCATCGTCGATTGCATTTAGCGTATGCAATAAGCCTTTAAACCCCTAGGTGGCCCTAGTGGCCGAGTTATAGTCTCGGGAGGGTTTACCAGAGTGTACCCACAAAACCTTTACTCCGCACCCTAACTATCTCAACAGTAACCTTGGAAGGCACTAAAAAATCTCCTTGGTTGGCATACTTATTGACTACGGAGGAGGAAGTACCCCGATGCGAAATTCCAATTCTTTGTACACGAGTTTGCACTCAAGCATACTAAAATTCATATATAAGTCACGTAGCTCTACTCGAGATAGGCTCACTATGGACATCAATACCCGGAGTCAAAACTAATCACATGGATAGATCAAGAAGATGGATATAGAGAAAAACATAGATGGTTTTGATGTTTACTAAGTGATCGGTGTTTCCATATACGTCTCGAAGGCCACCGCCAAAATGAACCTATCCTAATGGACCGAGATACTGGTCTCGACTAATATCAACACAACCGGCATATACAAGGGAACCGGTGGTCGACAATCCTAATTCTAGATCAACACGTCCTGGCATATACAAGGGAACCAATGTCAATTTATTCCTTTGAACAATTTTTTTTTTTTTTTTTTTTTTTTTTTTTTTTTTTTTTTTTTAACCGCATGATTAGATCTTTTGGATCCAAGCGCATGCTTCTTGTCAGCAGATTACATGATAGTTCCCGTGGATCCTGCATTCCACGCTTGTTTAGGCGACGGAGACAGGGAAACACACACATATTGCTATTCCCAAGTGTTAATTTTATTCCGTTTGGTCTAATTGGTCTAGTCTTTTTTTTTTTTTTTTTTTTTTTTTTTTAGTAACTCAATCACTCTATTTCACCCTAGCAAAGTGGTAACAACTTGAATCGTGAGCCCCACCTAATCACTTAGAGAAACATAGTTTAAAAACAAAACAAAATAAAAACAAGTGAAAAGGACTCAACGAGATTGGTGAAACTATCATGTTATTTCTAACACGAGCCGTGCTTTTATGAATAGACTCTTTAGATGTTTCCGTGCTTTTCTCAACTCCTACAACCAAAATGCTTCCAATAGACATCCTTTAGGATGTTTCCATCTAACTTATTGGTTCCTCAACTCCTACAACCAAAATGCTTTCATCCACTTAGATTGGTTAGTGCCATCCTTAATAAGCATAAATTTCTAGGCTCTGGAGTTTATTTATTGTAACAAAAAGGTAACAAAAGTTTCTACCCCACCCCCAAACTTAAATCTAACATTGTCCTCAATGTTTTTAATTAAAGAACAGTACCAAAAATATAAGTAACATGAGGAAATAAGTAAAGAGAGAAGTCGGAAAGATAGTACCTGGGTGAAGTATAACCAAAAACCTACAAAAATAATATACAACATACAAAACCGCCTCGATGGTCAATCAAGGTAAACAGGTCCTCCGGGAGGGACCTCCTCAACATCACCCGTAGGAAAAGGCTCTAAAAAGGGCTTCAATCGCCGACCGTTAACCTTTGAAGAACTACTACCATCCTGGGTGTCTCAATTTCAATAGCGCCATGAGGAAAAACAAGACGGACCACAAAAGGACCGGTCCCACCGAGAGCGCAACTCCTGGGAATAGATGCAAACGAGTGTCATACGTAAGAACTTTTTGACACGGAGAAAATGACTTTCGTAAAATATTCTTATCATGCACAAGTTTCATTTTGTTCTTATACTCCTTAGCACTATCGTATGCATCTCTACGAATCTCGTCCAACTCATTGAAATGGGAGCTTTCGTGAGCTCCGCCTTGTCAAGTGAAAAGTTTAAGTTCTTAATAGCCCAATAGGCTCTATGCTCTAACTCGACAGAAGGTGACATGCCTTGCCAAACACTAAACGATAAGGTGACATTCCAATGGGTGTCTTAAACGCAAAGACGGTAAGCCCATAAGGCATCGAAGCCTCGACGACCGTCTTTCCTATTAGGATTAACTGTTTTCTCTAAAATACGCTTAATTTCCCTATTGGAGACCTCTACCTGACCACTAGTTTGTGGGTGATATGGGGTTGCTACTTTGTGGGTAATACCATATTGTTTCATTAAAAGAGCAAACGATCTATTACAAAAGTGTGAACCTCCATCACTAATTATAGCTCGCGGCGTACCAAAAACGTGTAAGTATGTTCTCTTTCAAAAATCGGACTACGACCCCCGTGGTCATTTGTTTTACACTTAACCGCTCAACCCACTTAGACACATAGTCTACAGCGACAAGTATGTAAAGATAACCAAAAGAATTAGGAAATGGACCCATAAAATCAATGCCCCACACATCAAAGACCTCAATCACTAAAATAGGGTTCAAAGGCATCATATTTCTACGAGAAATGGTTCCTAACTTCGGCAACGCTCACAAGAAACACAATGATTATGGGAGTCTTTAAACAACGAAGGCCGGTAAAAACCACACCGCAATATCTTAGCAAGCAGATCTTCTTAGCACTAAAATGACCCCACATGCATGTTCATGACAAAAGGAGATAATACTTTGGACTGGTCACTCTCGTGTATACATCTCCTAATAACTGTCCGGACAATACTTAAAAGATAAGGATCGTCCCAAAAGAAATGCTTAACCTCTGCTAAAAACCTAACGATCTTGCTTACCCCAATGTTGAGGCATTCGACCAAAGAATAAGATAATTCACTATATTCGCATACCAAGGTGATTGGGAAACAGAGAACAATTGTTCATCAGAAAGCTATCCCTTATAGGAAGGGAATCATTAGGGAAACTAACAACTAGCCTAGACAAGTGGTCTCACTACTACATTTTCGGCACCCTTTTTGTCTCTAATGTCTGGACAAAATTCTTGTAACAAAAGGATCCACCTAATCAATCTAGGTTTGGTATCCTTCTTAGACAAAAGGTATTTCAAAGCAAAGATGATCGGTATAGATTACGATCTTAGAACCTAATAGGTAGGATCTAAACTTATCCAAGGCAAACACGATGGCTAAAAGTTCCTTCTCGGTAGTTGTATAGTTCATTTGGGCATCATTCAGAGTTTTGCTAGCATAGTAAATCACATGAAGTAATTTGTTTTCTCGTTGACCTAAGACAACACCTATAGCATAACGAAGCATCGCACATAATTTCAAAGGGTAGGTTCCATTAGGTGCCCTGGACTATCTGTGGCAGTAGTGAGTAAATTCTTAAGCGTCTCAAAAGCCTCTAAACAAGCATCATCAAAGACAAACTTAACATCTTTTGCAAGTAAATTGCAAAGAGGTCTAGAAATCAAGCTAAAATCCTTAATGAATCGACGGTAAAAACTCGCATGCCCTAGGAATGACCTAACATCTTTTACGGTTTTGGGACTGTAAAGTCTTAATAAGGTCAACTTTGGCTTTATCTACCTCTATACCCTTAGAAGAAACGATGTGCCCTAACACAATTCCCGATTTAACCATAAAATGGCATTTTTCCCAATTAAGCACTAAATTCTTTTCCTTACACCTAGTCAACACTAATGTCAAATGATGCAAGCACTCATCAAAAGATGAACCAAACACCTAAAAATCATCCATAAAGACCTCTAGAAACCGTTCTACCATATCGGAAAATATGCTCATCATACAACGCTGAAAAGTCGCAGGGGCATTACATACCAAAGGCATGCGTCTATACGCAAAGGTACCAAAGGGACAGGTAAAAGTGGTTTTCTCTTGGTCTTCAGGGCAATAACGATTTCGATTATAACCGGAGTAGCCATCTAAGAAGCAATAATGACTATGTCCAGGCTAATCTCTCTAGCATTTGGTCGATAAAAGGAAGGGAAAGTGATCCTTCCTTGTGACCTTGTTCAATTTCCCGTAGTCAATACAGACACGCCATCCCGTGGTCACTCGGGTTGGGATTAACTCATTATTATCATTCGGGACTACGGTGATACCCGATTTCTTGGGGACAACCCGAACGGGGCTGACCCACTTACCTGTCTCGAAATTGGGTAGATAATACCCGCATCTAACAACTTAAGCACCTCTTTTCGAACTACCTCTTTCATGTTAGGGTTTAGTCGACGTTGCATCTCCCTAGAAGGTTTGGAGTCTTCTTCTAAATGAATCGATGCATACACACAGTGAGGACTTATACCCTTAATGTCCGCTATAGTCCACCCTAAAGCTTCCTTATTGTCTTGAAGTACTTTTACTAGCCTACTTTCCGATCACTATCCAAATCGGAAGCTACAATCACAGGTAAAGTCTCAGATGGGCCTAAAAACACATACTTTTAGAGTGTCGGGTAATGGTTTTAGGTCCAACTTAGAGGCTCTTCTAAAGAAGGAATTAAGGTAGTCTCGTAAATCGGTAATGGTTCGAACCTAGCTTTCCATCTATCGTTGTCTAACACGGGGTAGAATCTAATAGAGCATTCACTTGTTCAATAGTGCTATCGTCATCAAAATCTAAACCAAAATGGGATAGACAACTTTCCAATGGGTCCTCGAGACAAGATGTTTGGTAATGACTCTCGAACTAAGGCTTCTATCATGTTCACCTCTTCAACACATGTGTCATCTAGCTCATAGGGTAGCTTACCGACATTAAAAATGTTCATCTCCATAGTCATATTACCAAAAGATAAATTCATCACACCATTTCGACAAGTTAATGATCGCATTAGACGTAGCTAAAAATGGGCGACCTAAAATCACAGGTATCTCGGTTCTCTCGGGTTAGGGACAGGTTGGGTATCAGGACCACGAAATCCTTCGGATAAATAAACTTGTCGACCTCAATAAGAACATCCTCAATAACACCTCGAGGAATTTTAACGCACCTATCGCCTAACCGCAATGTCATCTCGAGTAGGTTTCATTTCACCAAGTCCTAGTCTCCTAAGTACACATGGTACGGCAGTAAATTCACACTGGCTCCTAAGTCAAGTAAAGCTTTTTCTACCCGGTGGTTACCTATTGTACAAGCAATGGTAGGGGAACCTGGGTCTTTGTACTTTGGAGTTGTGGTGTTCTGGATGATAGAACTTACGTGACTAGCTAAAAAGGATTTCTTATGGACGCTAAGTTTTCGCTTTCACAAGTACACATATCCTTAAGGAACTTGGCATAAGCGTGAATTTGCCTAATTGCATCTAATAAAGGAAGGTTTATGGTAACTTGCTTAAAAACCTCCAATATGTCATTAAAGTTCGATTCTTCTTTGTTGGTACTAATAGTTGGGAAACGGGGCTCTAGGCACGTAATCGACCTCTCAGAAATGAATTGACATCATCGTAAACTTTATCGGTCCCTTCAGCTAGTGGTGGTCCCGAGGGGTGAGATCCCGAGGGGTGAACTACAAGTATGTTCACTATCGGGCATGGTTACCCGATTGTCTACTACTCTACCACTCCTAAGGGTTCTAATAGCATTCAACCGATTCGATGTTTTTGCACCTACTTCATGAACTCCTCTAGGATTGGGATTAGTCCGACTAGGGAACCTTCCGTTATCTCTCTCACTTAAGGTCTTAGCTATTTGGCCCACTTGAAGTTCTAACTTAGCAAGGCTCGAGAATTAGTTTGAAAGTTCCGCTTGGTTTCCGTTGAAAACTAAGTTGGTTCTGTGCTAACATATCCCGAGTTTTTGCTAACATCTTAATAGAGTCCTCTAAGCTAGTCGTTTTATTTTCCGGGGCCCGAAGAATTCTTAGTGTAACCAAAACCCGGGGGAGCATTAGAATTACTAAACTCGACCTTGACTTTGGCCCTTAGACCACGAAAAGTTCGGATGGTTTCTCCAACCAGATTATAGGTTTTCGAATATGGGTCAAACTTTTGTGTTATCAAATCTAGTGTTATTATAGAGAGCATTGGCTTGCTCTTCATTATTCGGCCTTCCCAAAAAGGCTCCAATCTACCACTAGTGTGAACCACTTCTAAAGCTTCTAACCTTTTCGCTATAGCGGCAATTTTGGCATCTGATTCATAGCCTCCTTCTACCCTATTAACGTTTCCTCTACCTAAGAATTGTTTTCCGGGGTTCCCTATTATTTTCCCATTGTTGGGTCTTTTCGGCGATTTCATGCAAATATGTCATCGCCTCATCAATCAAGTTTGGTTTTCAAACCCACCGTACACATAGATTCTACTATGGTTGTAGTGGAATAATCTAAACCCTCATAAAGGATCTGAACTAACCTAACCTTTTCTAGACCATGATGAGGACATTGGGCTAATAAATCATTGAACCTTTCCAAATACCTATACAAAGACTCTCCCTCTGTTGAGAAAACGTGCTGATTTGCGTCCTAATAGACGATGTTTTGTGCCTAGGGAAGAACTTGTTCAAAAAGGCAGATGTAAGTTGTTCATATGTTTCTATTGAACTGAGAAGCCAAACTATATAGCCACGATTTGGCTTTATCTTTCAAGGAAAAAGGGAATAACTTTGAGTTTCAAAGCATCATCATCAAGGTTTCTAATCTTTAGGGTACTACAAATTTCCTCAAAGTCCCTAACATGAAAATAGGGGTTTTCATTTTCTTTCCCTAAAAAGATTGGGAGCAGTTGTAAGGTCCCGTGTTTAAGTTCATAAGTTGCTTCCGCTTCGCCTAACCCGATACACGAGGGACGAGTAGCCCTAGTCGGGTTCAACAAGGCTTTCAAAGTTGCCATTTCTCGGCACTATCTAATATTAGGGATTGTCTCCTGCACGGACGTTCAAAAAACGACTCTTCAAAATTGGACTTTCTAAATTGAGGTAATCGAGACGCTTAGAACTACTAGGTTTCTCTTTAACAAATCTACCTAGGCGCCTCTTTTACGTTCAGCATACAAAAGAATTAGGAAGGGGATTCTATGCAATCACAAATCAAGGCCGACTCAACCAAAGCAAACCTAGAGATTTCTAGCAAACAAAAAGCATGATGGCTCCACTTAGATTGTTTCTAGACCAGCTTCTAATCTTTCGAAAGGGAATTGTTACAATTTAAGCAAAACCCCTCCGAATCAATCCGAGTCAAAGTGAGTTGAATCGAGGCGAGGGAAGCTCGGTGGAGCTTTGATACCCAAGGCCTCACCGGAATTACAATGCGGCGCAATCACGCATTCAACTCACAAAACCTTCATGAACTTCGAAGTGTGCTTAAAAGAGTAACCAATATTTTTCGAACGACTTTCCTATTAAGCTCGTTACATTACTATCGGTCTTGTTCTAGTCAAAATTTTAAGGCTTAGGTTCGCGTAGGTTACGTGTTCCTAAGGCGGGCAAGAAGAGAAACGGTGATGAAATCCGAACCCTTATCTTGTATGGCCAGGCCTTGCCCTTTACTAGAAAAATAAATGTCCGTATTCAAGTCCTCAACATATAAGCATACGAAGGAGTCCAAAGAACTCGCCGACAGGGATTCGCGAGTGTTTAGAATCTTACCTCCCGTCCCGCACGGGGATGAATCGGTTGTAGTCGACTCGGGCCACCGACTCCTATGTCGATGTATGAACCCAAGGTGCAGTAGACAATATCGTAATTGTCCTCCTCCTTCTCGCAAAACAGTTTATATTTAAAGTACCCTTCCGTAGGGTAAAAATAAAAAATAATGTCCAAAGTCCAAAAGTCCAAAAAGAAAAGAAAAATTACAAAAATAATAAACCCTAATACAAATTTTTTTCTTTTTTTTTTTTTAAAATAAACAAACCCTAAAAACAAAATATCTTAAATAAAATCGTCTTCTTTCTCGTTCTTTTCGCTTTAATCTTTCGCTCCAAGTTTTTACGAAATCACCAAACTCCTTGGCTCAATTTTCTTTATGATCCATAACCTGTAGACAAAAGATAAATACCCAAAAACGTAAAAAAGAAAAAAAAAAAAAAAATAAAAAAAAAAAAAAAAAAAAAAAAAAAAAAAAAAAAAATAAAAAAAAAACAAATCTAAAACCCTAAAAACAAGTCCCCGTCGGCGGCGCCAAAAATTGATGTGATATTAACAAGTTGTAGTAAAGTGGTAATAAAGGTTGTCGTTCTCTCGAACTTGTGAAGGATTTTAGATTTTAAAATTAAAACAAAAACAAAATACACTAAAAATTATAGCAAACACTGACAAAGTTGATATCAATATTAAAAGAACACTGAGGCTAAGATTCCACTATTTTCCAAGTTCAAAGTGATTTAATCCAATATTTATATTCATGCAATTTTCTCATTCAAGTTGATTCTAAACTATTGCAACAAGTAGATTCTCAAAATAACAAGTGTAAATCCGAAGCATAGAACATCAAAAACCTAAGTCCAAGCATGCTCTATCAAAAGAAATCACAATTGCTTAACAAGAATCATTCAAACAATTTTCAATCGAGGCAAATAATCATATAATAATTGCAAATAAATAAATAAAATAAAATATACCACTTTTTGTTGGAAAAATAGCTTCCTCTATCGCCTCAGCAATGGGGTTTAGCTCCTCATATTAACCACTTGCTCAAAATATATGTTTGTTGCTCAAAAGTTGATTAAAGAGAAAAGAAGGTATAAAACAGCGTGTTTGTAACAGTTATAATTGTTACAGAACCGCTGTTACAAAGAATCCTAACACAGAACTGTTGCGAAGTCGTACTAACTGTTACAATAATTGTGACAAAGTGAATTAAATTTGAAATCAAAGGTCACGGATTTTACGACTGTCTTCTTCTGCAGTTTTCTGGTTATTCTTCTTCCTCGCCTGTATTTTTTTCTGCAACTTGTGGTTCTGCTCTGCAATGCTCCTTAACCTCTCCAAAGTGTACGTAACCCCTCTATAACTCATACCAACTCCTTATATAGCCAGTAGACCCTAAAAAGCCCGAGTTAATCTCTTCTATTCTTCGGCAGAAAGTTCCGAGAATAATTCTCTCTGTTTTGCTTCTCACGCGTCTCCTGAGTCACCCAAACTTTACAAACTCCTCTCAGGACTCAAATAAGACCAGGTACATCGATATCCAACGCTACAGATTCTATATAATCTCCAACAGATGCCCGAGTTTTTATCCTCCCCTGTTTACTTCAAACCAAAGATTCATCCCTATTTTATCGAGTCTAATCACCATACATTCCTTGTTTAGGTCAAACAAATCCATCCCAATCCAAATCTGCGATTAAATCTCACTCTATCAATTCCAAAATCCGATCCAAAAATAACTCACGTAGCTGCACTTTTCCCGCCAAAACGGGTTTGAAATTTGGAGAAGAAGCTAGTCGCCCCCTATCCTCGGCTGGAGTGTAAGTAGCAGCTGTCTAGGGGTTTCCTGGGGTGCCCCTTAGTAATTTGGGTACCCCTTATCCGTAGCGAGGGTCCGAATAGTAGATGTTCTCCGGGCGCAACTTTTCTAGCCGATTTTTCCAAAAATGTTTATTGGCCAAAAATACCTACACACACATAAAACACCATAATAAGTACAAAAACGAGCACTATCAATATATAGAATCGAGACAAATTAGACACAAAAATGTGTCTATCACCCCTCCACAAAGAAACCACCAACACCTATACCCCCGACCTCAAAACCCATTTTCCCTTCTCCATTTCTCTTTCTTCTTCCCGAAAAAACCAGCAGCTCCACCTCCTTCACCCGACCAAACCCGCAAGGCCACCTTCCCTCACCCACCTTCCATGTACCCACCAACAAAGAATAAATTTACAAATATGGCTACCGGCCATCACCGCCACCTCTAGTTTCTCTCTATCTCACCATGCCTTCTCCCAACCCCTAGAAGTGAGCTCGGGATAGATAGGCTAGGGTTTTATCCAACAGCGTGTTGGGGGCTTGCGGAGAGCAGTGCGCGAGAGGGACAAGCGATTGACCATTGGGTTTGTCGAGTAAGCGTTCAATTTCATTTCTAGGGTTAGAAAGAATTGTGGTATAAATTGAGAAATGGAGTGTATGTGTAAAACCTTATGCACAGGCTGGCAGAGCACGATTTAGTTTTAATTATAGTTTGTTTTGTATTTAACCATGTTCTAAATCGGTTTGCTAGGATGTCAATGAAACCTAATTCCACGGCATGTGATTTCAACTTTGTTGAGTTATTCTTGAGTGATTAATTTATCAGATATTTTCAATTCTAGCACCTAATGCTTTACTCTCACAATGAATGCCATGTATCCATTGTAGTTAGGCTCTGTTGTGTTGAGTGTCTTTATGACTATCCCTTAGAAATAGATGCTAATTCCCTTGACTAGTTGTGCTTAATTAGACAACTAGTGCTCGGGTTAGTACTTTTGATAATTGAAGTGTCACTTGGAGAAACCCTTTAGATAGGTGGTAGGATTGACACACTTCTTATCTATCACGTGGAGCAAGAAACTCGACTTAGTTGAACACATAATAGGAATTAGAAGTGGATTTGATAATCCTAGTACCCATTTATTCTCTTTGTTTGTATTCATCTTTATTCCACTGTCATAACCTCCACTTAGTCGTATCGACAAAACAACATTTGTGTTACCTTGCTAGAAAAGAAGTTTAGTGAGCTTAGATCAACCATACAATACCACAAGTCTGTGGGATCGACACATGCACTTGTCACGCCTCCAACAGCGCCCGTGCACTTGGCAAAGAATACGTAGGAAAGCTCTTTTCTGGACCTACCAAGTTTTTTGGCGCCGTTCACGGACTTGGCGTGTCTTTGTCGACTATTGGCTTGTCTTCTTTGTTTTTCAACTCACCCTGTACATATTTGCTTTGAGTTATTACTTTTACTCCTTTCTTAGTGTAGTGTATTATGTTAGTTTTCTTTTTCATTACATCCTTTATTGTACTCTGTTTGTTGCATTGGTAAATCTTTTTAATCTCCTGTTGTTCTTGTTTAAGTTTATGTAACTCTACACCCACATCTCTGCATTTTTTAGTGTCACTTAGTGTAATTATCTTGCCTGCATCTGTAATTTATTGCAATTTCAATCTTTCGAGTTCATCACATAGCCGCATCTTGTTTCTATTAAGTCACTGCATCATTGTCTTATAATTTGGTTGTTGTATTTGGGTTAGCTTAGTTGTTCAATCATCTTGTCATCATCTTAATAGTTAGTTTGCATCTCATGCTATAGTTCATTCACTTTCTATAATTTTGTAGCATCAACTGTAGCTTTTTGTCATTTGTACTCATCCATTGAAAGTAAAGAAGCTGTAAGCTCATAGTGCATTGCACTTCCTACTTGATCAAAGATCTGGTCCGGGGCCGAGCTCAAGCTTGCCTTGCTTAGCCCATCACATATGTGCCATTTCAGCTGCATTGTAACCTTAATTGCTACACCCTCATCTTTGCTAGCTGACTCTGTGTAGTGGTTCTGTTCATGTAAGCTGCACATCCCAGAGAACTAAAAATCTCTCTTGAGTACACAGGTACCTACTATGCTGATGTGCTGCTGAGCAAGCCAAGGTAAGGGAAGACAAGGAGCAGATCAACATAGCCATGCGGCTGCAACCGCTACCCCATCGCGATTGCGCCCGATCCGCGAGTGGAGGTTAGCCAAACTTGCTACTAAAACCGTGCATTTTGAAATCACCGAGCATCACAATATAACCACCTAGTGCTGTATGACTAGCTCTTGATTCTCATAACCATGATCTTTGTGATGTGCCATGAATGCTCACTAAACTTCCCCTGTTTGAATTTGTCACTTGTTCTTTGAGTTTCACCTCTCTGCTATTCTGCTAAGCTGTGCATTACTAACAATTTGCTGAGCAGCTTTGCCTGTATACCTGTGAGCCACAACTAGCATAATGTACCGCTTTTTGTCACATGTGATTTTGAGGTTAGCCAGGGAAGGAGCTGTGAATGAGTTTGTAACCACGATATCTCGCCGTGATTTTGAATTTTGTATCACCTGTGATATCAGTGAACCTTATATAACCCCGAGCATAACTTTCGTGAAGTAGTGACCTTGAGCCCCGTAGCCGTGAGGTTGAACCCGATGGCAGCTAGCTGAAGCCCTGTACCCTTAGGCATGCTAGACCTTGTGTGAGACCTTGTAAGCTTGCTACCTGTTGAGCTAAGTTGCTCTGTACACTTAGCATTTTCTACCCAGTCAGCTACATCTGTGAGACTCTCTGAGAATTGTAAGTCGTCATTTTCATTTTCACTTGTTGAATGCTAAGCATGCTAGACCTTGCTTGAGACCTTGTGTGAGCCATCTGCACCCTTGTGAGTGTTGAGCCAATTATTTGCCAAACTCCTTGCATGCTCATTCCCCTGTGCAAATTGGTGTAATTACTCATTTTGCAAACCCTGCTGAACTCCTGTCTCCTCTGTGCTATGTGCATCTGCCCTGAGCTTAACTCCGGCCCCCTGAAGCTGTGAGTTTGAGCTACAGATACCCAAATATGCTGAATCAACTGGGCTGGTTGATATCAACTACCCCAGTTGACTCCAACAACCCCGAGCATAACCCATCCGACCCTGTGGCTGCCTTGCCTTGGCCGATTGCCGGTGGTGCTCAAACTTTGACCTTGTCTTTGTATCTTGAATCGTGAACCATGCGCACACCTTGCACTAGCAACCTTGCATAAGCCTATCAAGCAATCACCACTTGTGATATTTTGAAGCATGCCTTGTGTGACTCGTGAGACTTCTACCTTACACTTTTGGTGCATAAGCTACGCCATATAAGCCAACTTGCACAACCACCGAGCTGTTTCATTTTGTGTGAAATTGTGTGTTTGTTTTGCTCTCGTGCATGAGACTGTGCGAAGCTTGTGCTACTCCGTGGCGTGTGAACCGCACTTCAAACTCGGGCTATGCCAAGCTGGGCTAGAACCCGTACCACTAGGCTTTCACTTGTGCATTTGGGCTTTGAATAACTAAGTGAACCTAAACCTGGGCTGCAAACAACTAATCCCAACAAAACCAAACCAGCCCACAAAAACCAAACTGAGCCCACAACAACTGGGCTTTGCATAACCAGTGCAAGCTGAACCCACATAATGGTCGCATATAATCGGGCCGTGTACAAGCCGACACTCATTTGAATCGAAGGGCCGTGAAAACAACTAGGCTTTGCATCACTTGGGCTTAGCTTCCCCTCTGTTTTGAGACATCATTGGTTATACATGCTTGATGTGTGCTAGGCTATTTGAATTGCTAGATCATGTCGGGATTTTGGTCCGCAACAGGGATACAAACAAATCCATTAGAGAGCTTGCTTACGGGCATGCCTCACAATATGAACTCCCGGTCATGATGATTTTAGGGAATATTATGAACCTTCTCGGGGCCCGCCCTTGAATATCCATACCCTAATCATTATGAGCACATGTATCATCCACCACAAAGTTGAAAATGAACACTTTTCTCATACCAGTCATCACTTTTAGATCAATTAGAAGCTCAAGTACCGCTTTAGAAAGGCAATTACATGAGAAATCGTCGAATCTAATTCCCCTAGGCAATATGAAATGTATGCTTGTACCTTATGTGGTAGCTTAGGCCACCCGCCGAGAACTCGCTATATTTTGCATGATTTTAGGCAGTCTAGGGAAAGCCATGATAATCCAATGTACGAATTGTCTGGAAGTGACTATACCGGTAATCATTGGGACCATAATCAGCCTTTCAAAGGTTGCGATCAAGTATTCTAATAGCCCATATAACCATGCACACATGCATCATCAACCACCATGGGAGGATGAACAATGTTATACTCCCCCAACCCCTTGTATGCAAATCACTAATGGAAAAGCTCATAGAGCAAAACAATGATATACTTGGATGGAAAATGCATGATCATCCTTCTCTAGTAAACCATGTGCACACCCATGTAATGATCATTCATATGAAACATGCATACCCACTAGTGAAGACTCCCTTCTATGCCTACTCATGCACCTAACACCGAATATGAACCTAATATAGAGGTAGATGAGTACATCGGAAATGCTCAAATTTTCAATGGGGAAATGAATTTTGTTATGATGATGATGATGATGATGAATATGAAGAGCATGTGTATTTTGAAAATGTAGTGAAATCTTTGGGTTCGAGACGTTAGGGCGTCTCTTATGTGAACCCTATGAATGATACTTCTTCTAACATTCATACATGTGATGTTAACTCGAGTTTGGGTTTGTGAAATTCTTCAAATGAAAGTGAGCATGCTACACAACTTGTTTGTGACTTAGGAAAGGATGAATCTTACGTTGACACTAATGTTCTTTTGGATCATGATATTATTTTTGTGTACGATTCCCTACCCATGTCACAATATGTTGCCTCCTCGATGATTATGACATGGAGATTGATGAATTGTTCTATGCAGGTGAGCATGATTTACCTTTGTCTGACTTTAGGAAAGTGTGTAATGGTGCAAATGATCGTATGCATGAAAACAACTTAGATGTACCTAATCTCTATCCTAAGGCACAGATTGAAACTTCTCCACCAAACCTAGGTGTAGTTTGTAACAAAATTGCAAAACCAACTTTTCTGAAAATGCCTAATTTAGGCCTAGAGCTTTGTGCTTCCCAAGTCCTCTTGGACTATTTTGCATCAAAGTATAACACTTTTAAGGAGCCACAGTTGGAATGTGTATATCTTGCTGTTCTTAGCAAAACTCATTTTGAGTTAGACCTTTTGCATGATGTACCTTTAAAATTGCAAGATTTTGTGCTCAAGAACACATCATTGACAAGTTTAGGTTTGGGGGTAACTTGTTCACATATGCAGTCTTACTTGCACTATCATATTATATTTGTGTAAGGCTGTTGATGTTTGTACATATCGTCTTTTGGGTTGATCCTCAACTCTTTAGATTGTTGGTGTATGGTGAATTTTCATTGTATATAATCCAGTAGGACTTGTTAAATTTTCTTTTCTTGAATCGGTTGAGTCTTCTTGTACATATATTGTGCTAATCCAATATGATCTCCACTGAGAATGTTGGATTCTAGCCTTGACTAATGAAGCTCTAACCTTGCTCCCGCCTCGAAATCCGGTAATCTCTTCCCTTTTCTCTTATCGGCATAGTTCTCATGGTATGTGATTTGTTTAAAATTTTATCATCTTCGAGTGACACATTGAGGACAATGTTTGATTTAGGTTTGGGGTGCATTTGCATATAGAGTTTTTAGTATCTTATTTAAAAAAAAAAAAAAAAAAAAAAAAACTCTTTGTAAATAAAAACCTCCAACTTTTAGAGATTTTAGAGTCACTAGCATGCTTCTAGCTATGTTTACATAGAGAGTCGACCGAAATAACAGAACTTGGAAGTATTGGAGAACACAATCGGGTTTCTTAGTTGATTAGAGCGTTAAAGTTGGATTTAACCATCCAGGAGGGCGAATTAGGTCTTTGTTTAGATATTCGGTAGTAGAATTGTGATCAACCATAGTGGAGACTACCCATTTTACATCAAGCGAGGTACCGACCTTCACTCTTTGTAAATTTCTAGAAAAGTTTGTTAGAGTGTGTGTCACCGTACGTCAATTCGGGTAGGAATGGTGAGCTACCCAACTTCGCACCACTTTCAAAGACTACTTTTGATCTCTTGAGTGCTAATTTCGTCAATCATGAGGTGACATTTAAAGATGAAAACTCCTTCTAAATACCGATTTGGAGTTAGCATCACTCTCTCCCTCTCAACAACATCATGATTCATAAAACACATCATCGTCAAGCAAGCGAGCATCATGAGAATATTTGAAGAAAAGTTGAAATAGTCCAAGGTTTACATGCAACAAAGGAAAGAAAAGAAAATAGGATGAGAATTAATGAAGTTTGTGAAAAATTGAGTTTTTATTGTTATTTTCATGTCATGTCTTGTAAAAAAAAAAAAAAAAAATGTTTGTCAAGTTTTTGTGAAGTTCGAAGTTCATCATCGACTATTGAAGATTGAACACGTTTTCTATGAATCTTTGAGAGAGTGATATTAATTGCCGATCGGGTGAGAAGGTAAGTAAGTACTCCCATCCTTGCTAATGGTTGATTTCCTTTCTTAGAGATCATCGAGAAAAAGATTCTTTTGTCCACACTTCTGTGGAGTCTCCGTAAATTATTTCGGAAGGTTATCCTTCTTACCTACAACGTGTGCGGGATTTCTCTCTTTATTCCGCCGCACACATGAGAGACTAAAAAAGCGATCTTTTGAGTGAAAATTTCATAAAACCCTATTAGTGAGGCGAAGTCGAGGCTTATGATCACAATCGAATCCGAATTCTTTCATATGGTATGGTTACTTCTCATTCAAAGACTTAAGGATGAGAATGCGTTCTTTGGTAGTTCTAACTTCATGTTACTAGCATGCAGAAAATCTATGTCCTCATAGCTCCTTGGATGCTTGAGACTCTTTTACTCTCGGAAGTTGGAGAAGGTTTTGTGGGTACACCTCTGGTAAACCCTCACGAGACTACAACTCGTCCACTAGGGACACTTAGGGGTTTAAAGGCTTAGTGCATACGCTAAATGCATTCGAGAGACCCGCGACAGTGGTATAGTTAGGATTTCTTAATTTCTGTTTCACTTGAGGACAAGTAAAATTCAGGTTTGGGGGTATTTGATGAGTGCCAAATATTGCATATTTCTACATCTATTTATTGGCATTTAACTCATCTTTTGTGCTCAGAAATCAGATATTATCCCAAATTTCGTATTTTCTTTGTTTTCAAGAATAAATATTTGTACTAATTAATTTTGTGTTTTTAGGTAGAAAATAAAGCTCGGAGAAATTGAGGAGCCAAAGAGCGAGAAAAATTGGAGACAAGCGTCTATGGAGCATAAAGCCAAAGCTCGCGCGCGCATCGGTTGCAACCCAACAAGGAGCAACTCATCTACAAGACATGGGCTTGAGCTATCCAAGACCCGACCCACGACCCGGATCCGAGCCCGATTCTCCCCGAGCCGTTTTCGGATCTCGCGCGCCGCATCCGACATTCCGCCGCACCCTCACATCGTCTCTCGCCTGTGCCGCTCCACAGCAAAACCACCAACACCTATACCCCTCGACCAAAACCCATTTTCCCTTCTCCATTTCTCTTCTTCTTCCCCAGATAAACCGAGCTCCACCTCCTTCACCCGACCAAACCTGCAAGGCCACCTTCCTCACCCACCTTCCCATACCACCAACAAGAGAATGCAGCTACACCGGCAGAGCTACCACCATCACCGCCACCTCTAGTTTCTCTCTATCTCCACCACGGCCTTCTCCCAACCCTAGAAGCCGAGCTCGAGATAGATAGAGCTAGGGTTTCATCCAACAACGTATTGGGGGCTTGCAGAGGCGAATTAGCAGAGGGGACAAGCGATTCTGACCATTGGGTTTGTCGAGTAAGCGTTCAATTTCATTTCTAGGGTTAGAAAGAATTGTGGTATAAATTGAGAAATGGAGTGTATGTGTAAAACCTTATGCCTGGGCTAGCCAGAGCACCAATTTAGTTTTAATTATAGTTTGTTTTGTATTTAACCATGTTCTAAATCAGTTTGCTAGGATGTCAATGAAACCCTAATTCCTCGGCATGTGATTTCAACTTTGTTTGAGTTATTCTTGAGTGATTAATTTATCGATATTTTCAATTCTAGCACCCAATGCTTTACTCTCACAATGAATGCCATGTATCCATTGTAGTTAGGCTACAACTGTGTTGAGTGTCTTGCCCAGCTCCAGGCCTTAGAAATAGATCCTAATTCCCTTGACTAGTTGTGCTTAATTAGACAACTAGTGCTTTGGGTTAGTACTTTAGCTGATAATTGAAGTGTCACTTGGAGAAACCCTTTAGATAGGTGGTAGGATTGACACACTTCCCTTATCTATCACAGGAGCAAGAAACTCGACTTAGTTGAACACATAATAGGAATTAGAAGTGGATTTGATAATCCTAGTACCCATTTATTCTCTTTGTTTGTATTCATCTTTATTCCACTGTCATAACCTCCACTTAGTCGTATCGACAAAACAACAGTTGTGTTACCTTGCTAGAAAAGAAGTTTAGTGAGCTTAGATCAACCATACAACACCACAAGTCTCTGTGGGATCGACCTGTACTTGCCACGCCTCCAACAGGCGCTGTGCACTTGCAGTAATACGTAGGAAAGCTCTTTTACAGACCTACCAATTGCCGGTCCAGCACGTTGTCGCTCATATCATCTAATTTTGAGATGATTGCGATATTATGGCCTCTCGTATCATCTGGCTTGATAGATCGACGCAAGAGATGATTGTGGCCAAACTTGATGAGGTAAGTTGCATTCCATTCACTGGATGCTCATACTTCCTATCAAGGCGTTCGCCATAGGCTAAAAACCCGAGTGTCGTAATTTAGCTCAAGAGGATTCCATTTTGATGGGAAACGACCCAAAGATCAAGATATGTCGATCTATAGATCCACATGGTCACCAGAATTTATCCAAATTCCATTGTTTAGGGCCTCAAAAGGCCGTTTTTGCTGTATTAAGCAAGTTTTTATTTTCTTAATAAACCCTTTTGCGGACAAGGGTAAGTTTGGAATGGTGTGGAAGATAAGTTTGCCGCATCATGCTCGTCGAGCCTACCTGCGAGGGTAAATGAGCGTGCATTTGCCTAGATTTGAGGCCCGGATCGTAGCTTCATCATGGCGCATCGGGAGATTACGGCTGCGGGGCAACGCGCCAATGGCGTAATTTTCCGGGTCCTGTCACGCGTAGCCACTCACTCAAATTGCGATTTATGATAGACCCCTACTCTGATTCGTCTCTGCAACTCTTGATTTGATGTTTGCTTTTGCTATTGAAGGTAACCCTAATTTCATCTTTCTCAATCATAGCTTTTAGAGTTACTGTTCTTTGACAAATGAAAAGATAAGATTGAGAGAGATAGAGATTAAGGGTCTAATTGCATAGGGTGGCTGATAGAGTGGTTGTGCTCAGAGTTGGTCGGGTATGGAGTTGACTGATGGAGGGATGAAGGTGAAGTGATGGTGATGGTAGTGTAATAGAAGAGAAGAAATGAGGAAGATATTTTCTTCTGGTCGACTTTGTAGAGAAAGAGAGGTGGCTAGAGTGTATGACGGTATTTCAAGCCCACACCTATAGTAGAGCATGGCTCGGTTGAACCCACCAAGCATTGGTATTTCAAGTTTAGTTGTCATATTTTAGTGAATCAAAACTCATGTTAAGAGTCGCTTGATTATGTATTAGAGTTAAACTTCGTATAGGTTAGCTTGAAAGTATTAGGATATGAGACATTACAAGTATTGCGAAGACATGAAGATGTGAAGAAGCAAGGAGCTACAACGACAACAATCATCCTTCCACTTGAGGTTAGTGATATTTGACTTGAACTGTTTCATTCCCTAACGTATCTTTCAAGTCGTGCATATTGAAAACATACAGTCAAGCATATTTGAACTCTATATAGACATAGTATTAAGGAATACAATACGAGGTTTATTTCTTAACCTTTAAACTTTGTAGATAAGACATCGCCATAATCATTTGAATGCTATTGTGATTATGTATGGATGAGGTGAGGATTTCATCCTAGGGAACAATGTTTACATGTGTTTTAAGGAAGTAAGTTCATAAACTTGTTTGTGAGCCGAAAAGGAAATTGCCAGGCGTTATTGGTTTTGTTATTCATTGCATATCTTATGAACAACCAATATGTGTGATAGCTCACAACTTGTTGTGTTCTTGGTAGAATTGTTCACAAAGGCCTGACTTATGTATTGGTATAACTTTTATTAGTAAAATCGATCTTAAGTAATCACTTGTGGTATGATCGGATTTTGTATGTATGACCTTGTAAGGGAAAGGGAACCGATCCTTGTAAGGGAAAGGGAACCGATCCTAGTAAGGGTGCAGTACATCAAAGGGAACCGATCCTTGTATGGGGTGTAGCAAGGTTTATAGCAAAGGGGAACCGATCCTATGGACATGTGCAACACATATAAGTTAGATACCATATATATGTGGGGAACCGATCCTAGTACCTAGTCAACCAAACTTTTGGGAAGCTAGTGTGACTACGCACAGTACAGTACTCACATGGAGTAGAATCGAAACTTGTTTTGGTAGAACCGTAAACCCATGATTATGATTGAATGTTGGTTTGATCAATCACATAGTTCTTGAAAGTCGATGAACCAATTCTAAACTTGTTTGGAAGTGTGGCAAATCGGTTTTCAAGGTTGTAAGTGTGAAAGAGAACTTACAAAGTTAAGATGTCGACAAACTTTGAACACGTGTTGTGAATGTTTATTTCTATAATTGTTCAAACATATTCCTTAACTGGCTAAGGGAAGAGAATCACAGGATCGAAACATAATTAAGTTAAGAATCTTTTAATTAAGGTTATTAATTTCATTTTGTAGGGAAATTACAGAATTAATAATGTGCATTTACTAATTAGATTTTCCGAGAGATTTCGATCGTTATTTTTGGACTGAGCATTTCAGGAATTATGAAATCCGAATCAGTGCTTTTATGAATATCTTGAGAATATTTTTGGTTTTGGAAATTCCTTGGTGTCCAAACTTCCTTGTCTATAAATACACGAAGTTTGCCTTTCTAGCAAACTAATCCTTCGTAACAACAAATTTACTCTTTTGTTGTTGTTACTGGTGTAGCCGCCTATTCGGAGAGGAGAGTAACCTAATTAGGGCGAAATCTATTACGGTAGCTCAATTTAAAGTCTTCTTTGGGATTGAGAAGCTCTAGCGCGACCGTTGGTGGGAAACTAGATAATTGCGGTTTATCTTTGTTTTCGATTGATTTGATTGACTAACGGTGGTTGAAATCCGATTGTACCTAGTTTGTTTATTCTTGAGAATATTCTCTTCGATATAAGATTCACTCAAACTAGTTCATAGTTTCGACAGTGGATCTTTAGACTCGTTGTTAGTTTCAAGACGATCTTGTGATAATCCATTGTTACAGAGACAGTTCTGCGTGATTGATCACAAAAGATTCAAGTGATTGTGTGCAGGTTTTTATTGAAGATTTAAGAAGATTTGAAGACAAAGAAGATATTGAAGATCTGAATTGGGTTTTATAATCTTTGGTGTTCACAATACTTGTTTGGGTAAAAGAGGATCCAATTAATAATCGGTTTATCCTTGTGGTAGATTGGATTGATTAATTGAGTAGATCGGCATCAATACGTTTCCTTGTGATTAAAGGTATTGATTGGCTTAATCTTAAACGATTACCTTTGGGTGATTGAACATAAGATAGATCTAAGGACCCACGAAGGAGTTTATGTTAAGATAAACGAGAAGAGCCTTTGTCGACTCATATCACTTGGTTGAATAGAGTTGATACCAAACAGATT
The DNA here is from genome assembly GCA_023531295.1 of Papaver armeniacum. Taxonomy (NCBI): domain Eukaryota; kingdom Viridiplantae; phylum Streptophyta; class Magnoliopsida; order Ranunculales; family Papaveraceae; genus Papaver; species Papaver armeniacum. Next base: position 110,020 of record JAJJWW010017597.1, read on the forward strand.
TGTTGTTCCTTTCTTGTTTGGAATACGAACCAAAGGAATTGTTCCAAGTACGTGACTTATTCACAAGTCGGAGGCGTGGGAATACAGACGGAACTAAGTGAACTATAGGGTTATTTACTTGGTCTCAACTATACGAAGTTAGGTGTAATTTTGTGTAAAGCGGCTTAATCCTGAGAGTATTCAATTATGGACAAGGTCCCGTGGTTTTTCTGCATTTGCGGTTTCCTCGTTAACAAAATCTTTTTTGTGTCATTTATTTTTATTTTTCGCATTATAATTGTTTTATTATAATTAAAGTAAATCACACAAAAAATTTAATTCCTATTTAATTGATAAGCAATCCTATTGTGTTTGGTTAAGTCCGAACCTTTGTATCAAGTAAACATACTTCGTTGTTGTATTGTCTCGATCTCGTATCCATAGACGATCACACGAAGTGTGAACCGATTAGTTGCATTGTCTCGACTCAGTCCATAGACAATCACTTTCGGAGAAAGGACTTATAGGTAGGAAAAGTTTTAGCTTGAGGTATATTTGGGTACCCTCGCCTTTTCAATTGGTATCAGAGCAGGCAAACACGCAAAGATCTACTAATTTGTGTTTGGTGCGATCCAACCTATAAGAATGAATCCAAAGGATGATTCAGTTAACATAAGTCAAGATAATGAGAATAAGATCTCAAGGAAAACCAATGGAAATTGGTCTCGAAAGTCTTTTCGAAAATCAAAGAAAAAGTCTATGACTAATATTTTGATTGCGGATCAGGTTTCTGATCAGAAAATAGTGAGTTTGAAACTCACGAAACATGGTTTGGACTCGTCTCCAATTCATTGTTAAAAATCGTCTGAAAAGAGATTTGATTCTCTTGTCTGCCCAAGTTCTGAATTTCGTAAGGTGATAGGAAGCTTTTTCAAATATATTGAAAAAAAATCAGAAAAGGGTAAATCCATTGACAGTCTAGATGATGTCCTAGAACTTATCGTTCAAATGAATATAAGAATATGTAAAGGAAAGCGAGAAACACTTTGTCTTCAAAATAATCTGATAGATTATGAGGAACAAAAAATAGCTTTATGCAATGAAGTTCATCAACAGACTAAAGAGTGTGAAATTCTTACCCAATCGCTAGAACACTCACAGATAAGGAATAAGGTCCTAATTGAGAAACTCCTTACTGTAACATGTCAGGAGGTATATCTGAACAAGTGTTTAGAAAAACATTTCCAGCAAGGAATGAAAACCTTAAGAGGACATATAGAACGTCTTGAACAAGAGACGTTAGCAAACTGTCGACTGGAAGATCTAGACAAAACGGGTTTCAAGTTCGAGGAACATATCATCCTGGGCACAAGATGTAATTAAGGATATTGTATCTCGCAATTCCCTTAATGGTCGGTTGTCAATCCGTCAAATATAATTTCACTTTCTCAATCAACTAATATAAATATAGTAAGCGATAAGAAAGAGTTCGTATCCACAGAGAGGCTTTCGTTGTTATAAAATTTCAGTTTCTAAAGTAACCGGGGTATGTTTGTTGTATGTAAGCAAATAAAAGTAATTGAAAGCAAAGTAAATAATTGGGATTATCAATAAGGAGAAGATATTGGTCACGGGATAGTATCATTCACAAACATGTATTTTCATCAATAAATAGAATTGGTATTTAATCTCGTATTTATTAAAAGTCCTAGGATATCTTGATCGCAAGTATAACCCGTTAATTCCCTGTTTTCATCACAACCACATTAAAAGATACATATGTGAATTCTTCGTAGAAAGCAACCTAAAGTGTAAAAGCACAATTAAGTTTAACTCCCTAAAAGCATTAAGTTTTATGGAATAAGACTCATCAATGCAAACGAATGTGTAAAAGCACTAAACGTTTTAACAAAAGTTATGATTCACTTGTGACTAGTAGGATATATCACTACAAGCACTAACCACAATTATGATACTTAGAATCAGGGATAAACAACGTTTTCGTATTGAAAACCCTAATATAGCTCTAGAGATGAACACAAATCAGATTGATTCCGGACTCAACCTAACAAGTTTTCAAATCTTATAACACTATTAATTGTGAATCACAAACAATAATTACTGAGACAAAACTAATTCATTGAATCAAAATCATGTTGAGAATTCAACTTTTATCCCATAACCAATAAGATGTTTAGCTACTCATAGCTATGGAGTTCATCATAATCAATATTCAATAATAAAATAATGAAGGAGAAGAACAAAACCAAACCCTAGAAGCGTAAACAAAACGGCTCTCCCCAAAATTCCAAGAAAAAGATATCCTCTATGTTGTAGAAGACCTTCCCTTTATAGCTTTTCTCCAACTTCTAAAATTAGGTCTAGTCTTCAAAGTCCATTAGATGAAAATCCACCAAGCCCATAAGAATGAGAAACCCATGTAGAAAATATGACCCAAAAGTCGTCGACGGAAAACTGGTATCGTGGACGGAAAACGGCCGGAAAAGTCGCCGGAAAACGCTTCAGGTGACCGGCAAAGTCCGCCCGGTCAACGAGTCAACTCGGCCGGGTCAACGAGTCAACTCGGTCGGGTCGAGTCAAACCGAGTCAGCACAACATCAGCTGAGTCTAGTCAGATGTGAATCAGCTAACTACTTGGCTGAATAAGCTGGATGGCATTGACAGGCCATAGTTGACAGCCGTAATCATGATGCACTAAGATGGTGCTTCATCAATTCATGTTCACCAAGATGGCTATTCATATCATTCTCATTAAATTCGCAGCTCAATCAATTCCAGGCTGCTCATAAGCCACTCCACTCATCGCATTTCCACCTGCCCAGCCATTGTTATCGTGCCACAACCACCACACACATCACAAGCACCTGCTCCATTCATCCATGCATTTGCAGATTCAACACCACAACATCACCTGCAACATCTCAAGTATTCACCAACACAGCCTTAGTATCACTGCATCCTGCCTGTAGCTATAACACAGCCTATAATCAACTCCATTCACCCAAAATCCCTTCCTGCTCCTGTATCTGTCACAGTGGCAGCTCCAACCGCAACTACAGAACTGCACATCATCACCACTAATGCAAGCATCTTGCAGCAAAACTCAAACTTTGGTTCTTAGCTTGCGGCTCACGCTTTGCTATGAGCTAGCACCACCAACACCACACATCCACCATCCATTGCATTTGCACTTCAAGGCCAATCGAGCCGCATCATTCTCCTTCTCTCCACATCAATGGCGCATCGCATCCCAGCACCAGATGCACAGATTACCAGCTCCACCCCTATTCCACCTGAAATCACCTGCAACATCACTGCACATGGCACCTCATTGAATACCACCATTTCACTGCCACTTTCTACAGCTTTATAATCTCCAAGACCGACAATTCCTTCCACCGAGTTTCATACAGCCTAAACAACCACCAGAAACTCAAACCATCACTTCCCTTGTAATCTCAGCATCCAGTGTACAGCTCACAACCAAACCCATTTTGCATCTGAAATTCAACCCATTCTTACATTCAGCCTCAAACTCAATATTCCCTGTAATTGCAGCCAACCAACACCATCTCTGCCAGCTACAAAATCTGACTGAATTCCTCCTTGCCAGCACTATAACCATCATAAGCCTGTCACAGCACAGCACCTTGTTTCAGCTCCCACAACTTATACCTTCCTGGCAGCAACACACACAATGAAAACACCCATTTCTAATCTCCACCTGTAACATCAGGGCTTCCAATTGAATCACAGCATATCCATCATTCTTCTCTGAAATAATCTGATTCCCCATCTTGAAATCGAGCTCGGCTTCACGTTTTATGTTTAACCCATCTCAGAAGCCCTAACTCAGTGCTTCAATTTCACTCTGAATTTCTCCATGAATTCCTCTCTCAACTCAACACAGCCCTGAACTCAGCCGCACCTCCATTGAATCAGCCTCATCTCAATCACCAGCTGCAACTGATTCTTGCCAATTCCATCACCTGCTCTGCAATACACAGCACACCCAGCACTGCTTTCAATCCCTTGCACCTTGCTTGTAAAAGTAGCAACCATCAGAATTAAGCCCTGACAAATCACTTCCAATTCAATAGAAATGACTCAAATTCCAAAGATTATTCATAACCTTGTCATATTCTCAATCCAAGACCCTGCAACAAACTCCCAACAGCACCACCTTCATCTGTTAGACCATCACCTGCCACTCTAGCACCATTATCATCCCTGCTCAGTAGCCAACAGCAGCTCCACCTGCACCATCTCAATCACCAACACTAACCACAGGCATTAGTTCCTTAGGCCACCTGCAACATTCATTTAACGGCATCAAGACCAAACCAAATTCAACAGCATCTCCAATCGAATCCACAATCACCATCATCAGATTCACATCTTCACCAGCTTCCATCTCCTCTTCTTAGTCTGGAATTTGTCGAACCCATCTGAGCAATAGCACCATTAACGGCATCACTCTGGACCCTATCTCCGACCACGAAACCCATCAAAGACAACGGCAGCTCCTTAAGTTTCTTCTTCCAAACTGCATCACAAGAACTCTCAGATTTGAACCCATCTTTCTCCTCCTTCTCTTGAGATTCACATAAACAGCAAACCCTAATTGCTTTTCGATCTAATTATACATCGCAGCTCTACATCGATCTTCCATCACTAATTCCATCAAAATTCCCTCATTCGATTTCTCGATCTCGATTTCCTCCAAAGAAGAGCCATTTTCTCTCTTAATTCAGGTGAATGGTGGTGTCTGAAAGAGATAAACTCTTCTCTGAATTTTAGAGTAAGAAAAATTGAAATGATTCGGCCACTCGGATGAGATGGATAAGGGGTATCAAGATAACTTAAGACACCCCAAGAATAGGATAAGGGCCAACCAAATGGCAGCCCCTATGTTGATTCTCATGTCACTCGCTTCGCGCTTTGATCTTTCCATTCCTTTTTAAATGGGTGACTTCTTCTCCTTTTTGTTCTTGGTGACTCCATTGCACCTATAAAACTCAAAAGCACGCTTAAAGTACATAATTCACAAGAAAAATAGCAAAGAAAGCATAAACTCTAGATAGTAAATACGGTGTATTCTACACCTATCAAATTCCCCACACTTAGACTTTGCTAGTCCTCGAGCAAATCAAACAAAACAATAAAATACAACAACTCCGTGTCGTCGAGGCTACGGTCACTTTTAGCATAAATAACAAGCCTTTAAACCCCTAGGTGTCCCTAGTGGACGAGTTATAGTCTCGTGAAGGTTTACTAGAGATATACCCACAAAACCTATTTTTCCAACTTAATAGTTCTCCGAAATGATAGCATCCAACGCGCTAAGAAGACATAGAGATTCTGCACACTAGTCATAAGAAGTTAGACACATAAATGAACACAATCTCATTCTTAAAAGTTGAGAGAGAGATAACCATCCCTCTCGACTAAAATTCGGGTTCGGAGTGATCGAAAGTCTCGACTCGCCTCACAAGAAAGGGTTTTATGATATTGCTCTCAATAATAAACAGCTTTTTATGGGTCACACATGTGTCCAAGTTGGAATGAAGAGAGAATCCTGCGACACGTTGAATGGTAGGAAGGCAAAACCCTCCGAAATATTTTGAAAACCCACATCTTTTATATATTTTGAAAACCCATTTTTCTGACGATCTCTTCGAAAGGAAATCAACCATTTAACGAAGGTGGGAATATGCTTACTTACCTCGTTATCCGTTCGGCGTGCAGCTAGCACCACTCTCACAGCATCCATAGAAACGTCTTCGGTCTTCTACTCTTGATGATAACTCTCGAACTTCGTAGAATCTTGACAATATGATTCTTTCCCTCAAATTCCTTGTCTCTTGAAACTTCATTATAGATATTCCTTCTTTCCATAGGCTTATTGAAAGAATACAAAAATAAAAACAAACTATACAAACCCATTTTTTTTTTTTTTTTCAATTTTTTTTAATTGTTTTTATTATATTAATTTATTATGAAGAAGAGTTCAAGACTCGTACAAAACCTTGGTTGGTAGCCTAGCAACAAGCTGGGCCCCGACGCCTTTTTGAATAGCAACACCTAATCTATGAAAAATAAAACTACCTACTCCACTACTAGCTTCATTACAAACTAAACGATTTTTCAAACGCTTGAAAAAACACAAGGTATCCTCACCAAGCTCTCCCAAAGTAGAGAAAGCTAGAACGCCCAAACCATAACCATGTGAAACACATTTGTCCAAGTACTTAGTACGTTTACGTGAAACAGCATTAGCAATGGCTTTTCCGGGGGCGAAAGCGCGGACACCTTCCCCAGTGAAGGGTGAGACACCTGTGACATCCATACAAACATCTTTACCATTTTCCCAATTTAAAACAAGGATGTCTGCAGGACGCAAATCTTTGTCATCATCAGACAAAAACCCGAGGGAAACCTCCTTACGAGCAGGTACATCAGCCTTGTAACAAATGTCGGCAATTACATCACGAACAAAGTCATGCCGAAACTTGATTCCAACATCCTTAGCACAATGGAGCGCATGATCACCGAAAATATCCATAGATTTGTTACAAAGATGGGCACAAACCATTATCCACAAATAAGGGGATCCCAAGGCGATAACAAAGAATGTACTCAAACTGTCTCGGTCCCCAAGACATTGGTTAAGCCCACTAATGGGTATAGCCATAAGATAATCTGCATGTTTGACACGGTTACATTGCCACAAAATGGAATCTCTTGCAGACATAGAAAATTGGTTGGGGATTTGCTTCTTCATCGCATCAAAATAAGTAATCGCCATGGAGTGCATAGAAGGGGGCAGATATCATCGACGCGAAAGCTAGAAGAAAGTCCACATACGGATAAATTTACTCAAGAGCCAACCGATAAGCGTAACCTTTGTCTGGGAGAATAAGTTACCAAGGATTACTTTTTGCACCGGGCGCCTGGCACCGAGAAGCCGAGATAACAATAAGTGCGGGTATCACCATAAGTATAGATACCAAATCCACCATCCTTGATCGGCAAGGTAGCTAATCTCCCCGCCGTGTGACGCCCAAAACCAGCCCCATCCCCATTGACCAAAAGTCTCAAATATCGGAGCAAATGATCGTCAAAAACCTCAGTGGCTTGTTGAAGAGCTGCAGGATTGGTAGTGCGCATTGTAAAATATAAACGTGACACACCAGTGCAATTGCGAAGTAATAGCATCTCACACTGAGGATCCTTGAGCTTTTTAATGGCATTCATTAGTTGAACAGTTTTGTTCACCCGACTCAACACCATATCACTTATAAAATTCATATCCAAACTCACCGGACCTCCCAAAAGTTTAACGCCATTAGTAGGCCTACCAATATCAAGAGGGAATACACCATCATCAACGCTTCTAGGATCAATAGAAGGCCAAAAGACCTCTGTCTTCTTTATATTCAGATGTAAACCCCTACCTGGCCCTTGGTTTGTATTATGCTCAAAGCCTTGGCCACCTCGAGTGTATCACCAATAATTGTACCATCATCAAGGTACCAGGCGTGTAAATCAAGCGTACATCGAGAAGCAATAGACTTCACAAGGGGATGAAGTGTCAGTGCAAACAATAGGGGACCGAGTGGGTCACCTTGCTGGACACCGAGTGCAGACGACAAAATATATTGATCATAATACAGTCTAGCTGGCCTTGTATAGCAAATACAAATAAAATAAATAAAATAAAAATGTAAAATACAAATAAAATACAAGAGAAAGTACAATGCCATGGTGTAAGTACTTTACCGCTTGAATCTTCACAACTTATATGTCTTAATATCATAAACTTCTCGAACTTTCATCCTTGATAATTTCCGCTCTTGTACTATAGTCTTCAACTTATAAAAATTCTGCCCCTGTTTTGTTGCTTTACTTGAATCTGAAATCTGCCCATTTCTGTACTGTTGCTTGTAAACCTAGAACATGTTCAACTTTCCTTCGAATTTGTGATGCTCCTCTTGTTGATGATGATGGTGTTTCTATGGACCTGTTGGTGTAGAGAGAGATAAGGTGGATGGTGCTAACTGCGAACAAGATCACAAGTGGTATGTAAGTTAGCAATTCGATGTCACCAACATGGTTGATAAAAATAGCACTCAAGAGATCAAAATAGTGCTTCTATGGTGGGGAATTGGACAGCTCACCATTCTGCCCGGAATTTACGTACGGTGACACACACTCTAAAAGCACAATTTAGACAGTACAAAGAATTGAAGGTTGGTGCCTCACATTATGTAACTTGGGTAGTCTCCACTATAGGGGATCACTGTTCTAATACCGAATTCAACAGACCTTATTTGCCACCGGGCATGGTTAAATCCAACTTTAACTCTCATACAATTAAGAAACCCGATCATGTTCTCTGTCATCTCTAAGTTCAGTCACTATTGTGAGATTCTCGATGTAATCTTAGCGACATGTATACTATGTGACTCTAAATAACTACAAGTTGGAGTTTTCTTATTCACTAGTTCACAAAAAGTTGAAAAATTGCAAAAACTTACAACATAAACCACTCCCCACACTTAAACTTTACATTGTCTTCAATGTAAATTGAATAGATCCAAAGTAAGTCAAGGTGGGAAATCCTAGAAAGAAATCAGAAAAAAATAAAGAAAACAAAACAAGAAAAGAAATAAATACAAGACAAGAAATACTCATCCTTTGGGTTGCCTCCCAATTAGCGCTTGGTTTAAAGTCGTCAGCCCGACTATCTCCTTGCTTTCTATGACTCCTCCGAGGGAGTACATCCACAGTTAACTCCTTCCACCACTTAAGTGAAATTCTCATAATATGGTTTCAATCGGTGCCCATTAACTTTAAGTTCTTTCCCTGTAGCTATGCTACGAATTTCCACTGCACCATGAGAAAACACATTAGTAATAATAAAAGGTCCGATCCATCGTGACCTTAGTTTACCGGAAATAATTGCAAGCGAGAATTAAACAAAAGCACTTTCTGCCCAATGCAAAATTGTTTCCTAGAAATCATATTATCATGGAATGCTTTCGTCTTTTCTTTGTAAATCCGTGAGCTTTCAAATGCATCATTGCGAAGCTCCTCTAGCTCTTGGAGTTGTAACTTCCTTTGCTTTCCAGCCCCATCCATCTCCATGTTGCATTGTTTAATAGCCCAAAACGCCTTATGCTCAATTTCCACGGGTAAGTGACAAGGTTTACCATACACAAGCCTAAAAGGAGACATTCCAATAGGTATTTTATACGCGGTTCTATACGCCCACAAAGCATCATTAAGTCGCATGCTCCAATCCTTCCTTGTTGGGTTCACCGTCTTTTCTAGAATTGATTTCACCTCACGGTTAGACACCTCGGCTTGTCCATTGGTTTGGGGATGATAAGGTGTTGCAATCTTGTGCGACACATTGTACTTCGACAACAAGCTTTGTAAAATCCTGTTTTTGAAGTGAGAACCTCCATCGCTAATTATGGCTCTTGGAATTCCAAACCTTGCAAAAATGTGAGCTTGCACAAAATCTGAAACCACTTTAGAATCATTAGTTGGGGTGGCTTTAGCTTCCACCCATTTCGAGACATAATCAACCGCAAGTAAGATATAAAAATTCCCATGGGATTTGACAAAAGGCCCCATAAAATCAATACCCCATACATCAAAAACTTCAATAAATTGAATATAAGTTTGTGGCATTTGATTTCGGGCACCTAGATTGCCAGTTCTTTGGCACCTATCACAAGTTGTACAAAATATATGTGCATCCTTAAATAAAGTTATTAATAAAAACCACTTTCAAGTACCTTGTGCGCGGTTCTCTTACTGATAGACACATTTTTGTGTCTAATTTGATCTCAATACTCTATTTTGTTGGCACTCGATATTGTATTAATTTTGGTGTTTTATGTGTTTGTAGGTATTTTTGGGCAATAAACATTTTTGAAAAAATCGGCTCGAAAAGTTGTCTAAAGGCACCTCCGGAGGACACCCGCTATTCGGACTCTCACTTTTGGTTAAGGGATACCTCAGTTACTAAGGGGCATACTAATCTATTTGCACCCACCGGTGGGCATCTGCTAATGGGACAGGATCCGAGATAGGGGACTCCCTTTCTTCTGTTTGAATTCACTTTTTGGCTGAAACGGGTTTGGGCTGGCGGGACTAGGGATCGAAATTTGATCATGTTTTAAGGAGATTCAAGATCCTAAACTCATTGGGTTTGCTTATTTGAGCTTAACAGAGATGGTAAGAGCGTTGGATTCAATCCAGTTGGGCTAGATGATCGGTGAGAAGGAAACAGAGCTCCGCACGGAAAAAATACTCTGAAATTTGGTTTGGATAATTTCTGGTGAGATTGAATCGAATATTTGGCTTGGTTTGGGCCTGTTAGACTAAAACAGGATTGGTAAGTGACCTGGAATTCAAAATATCGTATCCACAAGATAAAACAGGGTGTGAGATATTCACGTGTTTACTGGCGCGTGACTGCTCGTGTTTGACTCGTTCTGTGACTTGTTGGAGTTCGTTTTCCGCGAGAATAATGCGTCTACAATATATTTTACAGCGGAAGAAGCCGTGTAGAAGTAAAGAGGGAAAGAAAATCTCAAGTTTTCCCGAGAGAAATAATGAGAAGATATTTTCTTTTAATCGGAGGATTCGAAGGCGGTTAGGAGTATAAATAGTATTCACAGGATTCATAGAAGGGGATGGAGAGTTCGGGAGAGATTTAGAGCATTACAGAGGTCAGAGAATCGAGTTGCAGCATCACCATCTCTGCTGCTGCTGAAGAACAAAAGACTACCAGAGGCAGTCTTAATTTCTGAAGAACATATGACACACACGGAGCGGTCGTTTTTTCTACAGTGACAACGACGGTCCATTCTTATCATACTCTGTAACAGTTCGGTTTGTAACAAATATATTTGTTACAAACCCGTTTTTAATAGTTTTTCTCCATTTCATCATTTGCACACCTCTTTTGAGCAATAAAAACCATATTTTGAGCGTGTTTCCAACATGATGAGCTAGAACCCATCACTGGGACAACGGAGGAAGCAACTTTTCATGATTGTGGTAAATGAATTAATTCTTTATATGACTTTTTGCATAGATTTAATTGTTTTATGATTTCTATTAATTATTTGTTATTTTGTCTGATGTCGCATGCTTAGTTTAAATTACTTTTGATGCGTCATGCTTACGACTTACATATAATGTTTTATGAAATCTATTTTTGGCAAAGAATTAGAGTCACAACTTCTTTTTGCTTGAGCTATATTGTCTAGAGTTAATGACTTGAACCACAACAATATGAAAAAGTAGTGAAATCTAACGTCTCAGTGTCTCTTCATCCTGTGACAATATTTGTATATATTTTTATTTTCTTTTCTTTTATTAATTCTTAAAATCAATCCCATCAAGTCCGAGTGAACGACAACCCTACTACCACTTTCTACAACATCATTGAAAATAACCATCAAGCCGCCGACGCGGACTTGTGTATAGTTTTGTTTTTAGGTTTTATTTTTATTTTTATTTTTTTTGTTCTTTTTTACGCGTTTTGGTATTTCTGTTTGCTTTCAGATTTGGAGTGGAGCGAAAGAAAAAGAAAAAGTGCTGAAAAGAAAAGCAAAGCCAAAATAAGAAAGAAAAGAGAGATCCGAACGGAGTGAAGAAGAAAATTTTGTATATAGTGTAATTTATTTTAAAACTGTAATTAGGTAATTATTTTTGTAATTTTTATTTTTGGACTTCTTAATTTTGGACTTTATTTTTTTGGACTTTTGGACATTTTTTTAAAACCGTAAGGAAGGGTTATTTAAATATATTTGCCACAAGGAAGGACGACGATTACGATATCGTCTCGGCCCCTCGGGTTCGTACATGACATAGGAGTCGTGGCCCGAGTCGACTTCAACAGTTCATCCCCCGTATGGAACGGGAGGTAAGAATTCTAAACACCCGTGAATCCCCTGTCAGCGGGTTTACTGGATGATTTTGTATGCATATATGTTGAGGTCTTGAATACGGCTGTTTTAATTTCCTAGTAAAGGGCAAGGAGGCCATACAAGATAAGAGTTCGGATTTCATCACTGTCTCTTCTTGCCCGCCTTAGGAAAACGATACCAAACGCGAACTTAAGCTTAAAATCTCGACTAGTAAGCGAGACCGATAGGGTAACGAGCTTAATAGGAAAGTCATTCGAAAATATTGGTTACTCTTTAAGCATACTTCAAGTTCATGATGGTTTACGTGAGTTGAATGCGTGGTCGCGCCGCCTTGTAATACGGTGAGGCCTTGGGTATCAAAGCTCCACGCAGCCTTCCTCGCCTCTATTCAACTTACTTAAACTCGGATTGATTCGAGAGGGTTTGCTTAAATTGTAACGAATTCCCCTTTCGAAGGATTAGAAGCTGGTCTAGAAACAATCTAAGTGGAGCCATCATGCTTTTTGTTTGCTAGAAATCTGTAGGTTTGTTTTGGTCGAGTCAGCCTTGTTTGTGTTTGTGTAGAATTCTCTTGCAGTTAGGATGTCAAACTGGTATTATAATAGCCATCACAATGAATATGATTATCCAACTGAACATTATGGACATCACTCTTTTTATGACCATAGTGTGAATAGTGGCTGGGAACGCCAACCTTTGGAAGGTTATGGGTCATACCATGGTGAGCCCAATTACTATCCACATGTGCATCGGTCATTCGAGCAAGAAGATTATAGTAATAGTTCTTCGTCTCTAGAGGATACAATCAAACTTTTGAAAAGTAGTCCTTATTATGATCCTTCTGTTCCTCTTCCTTCTCTAGAAGAGTCCCTCAGGGGTTTGGCTGAGTCGACACAAAAGTTAGCTGAATCAACATGTAATTTAGCTGAGGTAAATAACGTAGTTATGGACGAAAGGACTGCAACAAAGACTGAATCTTTAGAAGATATCCTCAATAGATTAACTCAAAACTTAGATCCAACACTAAGGGAACTTTCTTTGGAGGAGACCCTTGAGAGGATGGCTGAGTCGACACGTAGACTTGAGTTAGAGACGAATGAAAGTATTGCTCGAAATAACTTGAATTTCCAATATAGTGTACCCAATAATACCCTTGAGAATGAAGATAGTTATTCACATAATCAAGATGATGAGGTTAGAATTGGTAACACTACTTGTTTAGATGAGGTTCAACCATTTTCATGTTATTATAATAATGATTATGATGAGGATAGTGTTGATGAAGAATTTGAAATAAATAGGCATAGTGATCGTGAATTTGCTACTCCAATTGAGCTTTATAATAATAGAGTTATTTCTGGTTCAGATCCTAATAATTTTAACAATTATTCACCTATTCAAAAGGACGAGGATTTGACTAGAGATACTTTGTTTTAGACGATGTAGTATTTCCCGTTACGAAGTCGATAATGGTTTAGAGGAACGGGTTTATCCTGAGAATATTATTTTAGAGTCCAAGGATTTAGAAACAATAGTCTTAGACGAAGAAGATGAACTCGTAGAGATTTTAAATATGAGTGAGGATGCATCACCTGAGTATAACCTAGAAGAAGCTAATTGACCATTTTCGTGGATTTAGATGATCTGGTAAATTAGGAAATTGTAGCTAGTCTATATAGAGACACCCAAAACTCTAAGTTTGGGGGTGATTATCACCTCTTGTGCCTTACCTTTAGCTCTTACAGAGATCCCTCACTTGGGACTTGACATATGTGCCTCAACCATTTTACAAGATTATCTTCATACACATTTTCCTGAACCTAGTTGTGTCCATAAAGAAGTTCAGTTGTTAGAAACCCATCCTCTGGTTGATGTGGTTAACCCAGGCTATGATACCACGATTGATTTTGTTTTCCCACCAAATATTTTTCAACCAATTGTGGGAACGTATAAGTTTCAGATGTGTCAATTATTAAGTTTTAAGACTAAACCTAATTACTTTAGGATATTAGGGTCGACACATTTGTTTAAGGAAGACCACCACTCTCTTTGTGGTCAGCTGTGTGAGTCAAATCTGATTGACTTAGAGGATCCCCAATTATTCAGGTTATTGTTATGTGCGTCTAAGTTCCTACTTGAGTATTTCCAGACTCTACAACCCGATCTTAAGAATCCTTCTTTTGAGGAAGTCCAGCCCATGAAAACATTTTATTTAGACCGTTCATAGAGCTCGAACTCCCGAGCCACAACTAGATATAGTTGTCTTAAACAAAAAGTTGAATAAGGGTATGTTCGATATCTTCATGGTTTATTGCAATTTTCTCTTCTTTTTGGGTAATACTTTTTGATCAGATGACCCACAGATTATTCCTGTTCTTGTTATATGATTCTTCGAGGTGACTAGTTCTTTCTTAGTCCTGGTGAAGACTTTAAACTTAGCACTTCTTGGGAGGTAACCCATGCTCATGCAACACGGTAATATCTTTCCTTAACTCTTTGCTTCAAATGGTAACAGTTTCTCCTTGTTCATGTTTTTAATTTCATCTTTAGAACATTGAGGACAATGTTAGATTTAAGTTTGGGGGTATGGGAGAAACATTTTAGTTGCATTGATAAACTCAGAGCCTAAAAATTTATGCTTATTAAGGATGACACTAACCAATCTAAGTGGATGGAAGTATTTTGGTTGTAGGAGTTGAGGAACCAATACGATTAGATGGAAACATCTAAAGAGTCTATTCATAAAAGCACAGAGCTCGGGTGTTAGAAATAACATGATAGTTTCACCATATCTCGTTGAGTCCTTTTCACTGCTTTTATTTTGTTTGTTTTTAAACTATGTTTCTCTAAGTGATTAGGTGGGGCCCACGAATCAAGTTGTTACCAATGCTAGAGTGAAATAGAGTGATTGAGATACAAAAAAAAAAAAAAAAAAAGTTGAAAAAAAGTTGAAAAAAAAAAAAAAAAAAAAAAAAAAAGAGATGGACCATCGACCAACCTAATAAATTCAATAAAGTCGACCCTTTTTGGAACCCTTGTATATGCCAGTTGTGTTGACCTAGAGTTAGATTATCGACCATTGGTTCCCTTGTATATTCCAAAGTGTGTTGATATTAGTCGACTAGTATCTCAATCCATTAGGATAGGTTCATTTTTAGCGGAGGCCTTGAGAGACGAGATATGGAAACACCGTTCACTTAGTAAACATCAAAACCATCTATGTTTTCTCTATATCCATCTTCTTGATCTATCCATGTGATTAGTTTTGACTCAGGTATTGATGTCCATAGTGCGACTATCCGAGTAGAGCTCTGTCACTTTATATGAATTTTAGTATGCTTGAGTGCAAACTCGTGTACAAAGAATTGGAATTTCGCATCGTGGTACTTCCTCTTGTAGTCAATAAGTATGCCAACCAAGGAGATTCTTTAGTGCCTTCCAAGGTTGTGTAGATAGCTCGGGAGTAAAGCTTTTGTGGGTACACTGTAAACCCTCAGGAGACAACACTCCGCCACTAGGCCACCTAGGGTTCAAATGATTTTTATTTTCTAGAATAAATTTGCTCGAGGACTAGCAAATAATAAGTTTGGGGGTATTTGATAGACACATTTTGTGTCTAATTTGATCTCAATACTCTATTTTGTTGGCACTCGATATTGTATTAATTTTGGTGTTTTATGTGTTTGTAGGTATTTTTGGGCAATAAACATTTTTGGAAAAATCGGCTCGAAAAGTTGTCTAAAGGCACCTCCAGGAGGACACCCGCTATTCGGACTCTCACTTTTGGTTAAGGGATACCTCGGTTACTAAGGGGCATACTAAGCGCTATTTGCACCCCACCGGTGGGCATCTCATAAAGGGACACCGGATCCGAGATAGGGGACTCCCCTTTCTTCTCTGTTTGAATTCACTTTTTAAGGAAACTGGGTTTGGAATCGCACTAGGGATCGAAATTTGATCATGTTTTAAGGAGATTCAAGATCTTAAACTCATTACTGGTTTGCTTATTTGAGCTTAACGAGAGATGGTAAGAGCGTTGGATTCAACTCCGGTTGGGCTAGATGATCGGTGAGAAGGAAACAGAGCTCCGCGGAAAAAAATACTCTCAAATTTGGTTTGGATAATTTGGTGAGATTGAATCGAATATTTGGCTTGGTTTGGGCCTGTTAGACTAAAACAGATTGGTAAGTGACTGAATTCAAAATATCGTATCCACAAGATAAAACAGGTGTGAGATATTCACGTGTTTACCGGGCGCGTGACTGCTCATGTTTGACTCGTTCTGTGACTTGTTGGAGTTCGTTTGTGCGAGAATAATGCGTCACAATATATTTTACAACGGAAGAAGCGTGTAGAAGTAAAGAGGGAAAGAAAATCTCAAGTTTTCCCGAGAGAAATAATGAGAAGATATTTTCTTTTAATCGGAGGATTCGAAGGCGGTTAGGAGGATAAATAGTATTCACAGGATTCATAAAAGGGAATGGAGAGTTCGGGGAGAGATTTAGAGCATTACAGAGGTCAGAGAATCGAGTTGCAGCATCACCATCTCTGCTGCTGCTGAAGAACAAAAGACTACCAGAGGCAGTCTTAATTTCTGAAGAACATATGACACACACGGAGCGGTCGTTTTTCTACGATGACAACGACGGTCCATTCTTATCATACTGTATCATTCGGTTTGTAACAAATATATTTGTTACAAACCCGTTTTTAATAGTTTTTCTCCATTTCATCATTTGCACACCTCTTTTGAGCAATAAAACCATATTTTGAGCGTGTTTCCAACATGATGAGCTAGAACCCATCACTTTGGGACAACGGAGGAAGCAACTTTTCATGATTGTGGTAAATGAATTAATTCTTTATATGACTTTTTGCATAGATTTAATTGTTTTATGATTTCTATTAATTATTTGTTATTTTGTCTCGATGTCGCATGCTTAGTTTAAATTACTTTTGATGCGTCATGCTTTACGATTTACATATAATGTTTTATGAAATCTATTTTTGGCAAAGAATTAGAGTCACAACTTCTTTTGCTTGAGCTATATTGTCTAGAGTTAATGACTGAACCACAACAATATGAAAAGTAGTGAAATCTGCAAGGTCAGTGTCTCTTCATCCTGTGACAATATTTGTATATATTTTTATTTTCTTTTCTTTTATTAATTCTTAAAATCAATCCCATCAAGTCCGAGTGAACGACAACTGTAACAGACTGGAGAATTTCTATTCTAAATGGATTGGGTCTCAACCCACTCAGCAAGGCTAATTCCCCGGTACGTCACTCAAAAATAAAAAGAAAATAAAATAAAATAAAACAGATCTACAATATAGGAATCAAGCCAGTATGAAGCAAGACCAAATGGCAGAAATGAAATAAAGAGATAACAACTCTTATATGATCAGCACACTAAATTATGCACAAACCAAGTCTGAAGCATACCATGAAACCAAAGAGACGTTTAGCCACTTCAACCAAACCACTAAATACATTAATATTTCTTTTTAAGGTCGAACTAAAAATCTTAGCCAATTCAAGTTAAATGAATGATAACTAAATAAAAGCCCGGTACCCTTACCAGAAAGCTAGTTTCAGAAATGAGCTAGTGAAGGAAAATTTGAAATACTCTCAAAAGCTAAAGAGAAATCAACAAGTTCACAAACTATGTTGTGTACAAATAATTCATTTATAAATAGGAATTTCATAAGAAGAAAATGGAAAACAACGAGTAAACGTTGCCCTTTAATTAAGTCCTTAAGAAAAAGTATTATACAAAACGTGAACTGCTACTACGTTATATATAGAAAAGCGAAATGCGTCAAGATGCATTTTAGTAACACCAATATAAAACTATCAAAGAAACAGATCGTCGCCGATTTTCTACATAGTGCAACGTTTCAAAATGTCATTACTTCCCAACTAATGATTAGACACACAAAAACATTTATAAGTGGAAGTCTACATACGATGCAGGTGGGTATGTCCAGATCCAAATTCGAGAAAACAACTATCATACATCAAAATAAAATCCTAACATTTCCATTTTATGTACACACCAAAATACGACAAAAACATGGGTCAAAGCCGATATAAGAACTACCCCAGATCCATCCCCGTGATATACGATATCATAAGCTTAACAAAATACTAACTTTCCTAATGTTAAAAGCTCGTCGTAAGCTCTGTCCGGCTTACTACTGCAAGCTCCTCTCGTACTCTGCGGAGGAACACAAAGAAAAGGGGGTGAGCAATGCTCAGTAGGAGTTAATGGTGAAAGAAAAATAAACACAAGAGCAGTAGCGAAAACATTTGTAGAGAAATGTAAGCAGCCTTTCATGGATGGTTGCCAAATTTCACTAGTCATTTTCATTGTTTATTTTAAGCCAGTTGCCATGCTATTCCAGGATTATTGGCCAATTGCCAATCTCATTCTAGTTTAATGGCCAATTGCCAAAACCCTAATAATCTTCATGGCCAATTGCCAAAGCTTAATGGTTTTCATGGCCAATTGCCACTCTAATAATCTTCATGGCCAATTGCCAAACTCAAATAATGTTCATGGCCAATTGCCAAAGCGTAATGGTTTCCATGGCCAATTGCCAAACTCTAATAATTTTCATGGCCAATTGCCTTTCATGGCCAGTTGCCAATCCAAGATCTCATAAAAAGAAATGTAAATAATCCAAAATGGGTATACCATGGATCACTTCACAAAATCTTAACAAGAACACAATATTTTAGCAGCAAGTACATGATCCATAAGAAGACAAATGCTTGTACAGAGATACGCAATGATCCATACCAAAACTTTATGCTAAATAAATTAAAAAGCATTTCCGGGAAACCAAAATGCTAATGCAATGGACTGAATGTATAAATCACCACATGCTCACAAGTTTGGGGAATTAAACCGAACTAAGTTAGTTCCAACTGCCGAGGGGTTGACAGTAAGACAAAATGCAACCACAACATCAAATTAAATTAAAACAAGGGACTAAACCTAATCCTTTCATTTGCTTAAGTTTATACTAACAATGCAAAATTTCAGAAAAATAGTTCAAGTACAGGCATAAATTAAAATCTAATAATTTATCAAGTTGGTTCTTGTAAACAACGTTCTTTAGAAAGAAACTTAAGCCAGGGTCATAAAACAAAACATGGAGCTAAGATTTTTGAGCTGTGGTGGGAGGAAATGATATACAAGGTCCATAAAGAAAAATATAAGTCTTTTTCTCAAGGGTGAAATTTGAAATAACAAAACTTCTCATTGGATCATTTTTACAAACGAGTAATGGACGAGTTTCGAAATTCAGTGCAAGACTTGAATTAGGCATGAAAACCAAAACTTACATAGCTGCATATCATTTTTAATCTCAAGTAGACCATTCATGACACTCCAAAAATTACCAGAATTATATATGCAAGGATTAAACAAAAGGAAGTATAAGGTTTCAAACCAAATTTATTGTAGTGCAAATTTTCTGAAAGCATGGGTTATTGGCAGACAATTTCTAAGCAAAATCTACCAAACTTAAATTACGAAGAACACCCAAATGATCGAAATTTTGATTTGAATGGGAGGAAAATAATCATGCAAGTATAGTACATGATCAGTAAATTGAAAATCTTCAGACATGAACAATAAAAAAAATCGAGAAAGAACCCCTACCTATGCAAAGGAGCAAATCAGCCGGAAACAGGCGACGGGTTGAACTCAATTTTTGAATTTAAAGTCCTAAAATTTTTCCTTCAATTTCTAGAGATTGTTTAGAGTAGGAAATGTTGATAGAAGAGTGAGGGAAGAAAACCGGGTCAATAAAACCAAGAACACCAAAATAAAATACGAAGAAAGAAAAAGGCAACTACGCCCCTCCCTGCTGCTCATGACACACACGTGTAGTACATGCTCAAGGTATCAAGTTTCTTCCTAGCATCTACTATTCATGTTCACCAATGCTGCTAAGGGATGACCACTTAGCTAAAAACACCCATATGGGTCATGTTACGGCTAAAAGCCCAAGGAAAAATGTTCATGTTGTTACAACAACCCTACTACCACTTTCTACAACATCATTGAAAATATCATCACTTACTCCCAAAATGTCCTCCGCAAGCATAAGAGTGACAAAAAGACAAGATAGAGTTAAATTCAAATTCGGGCACGCACCTTCGAATTACTTGGTCACTACCATGTTTCCATAAGTATGGATCATCCCATATGTATTGGTTCCCTAACCTCTTAAGTTTGTCCCTCTCAGCATGAGACAAGTTCTTTGGGATTTGTTTAGAAACTAAGTAATTGACAATATCGGCATACCATGGTTCTCCAAAGGCAATTGAGAAAAGTTGCTCGTCCGGAAAACTTTCACGCAACGGGATAGTCTCCTTGTCCACAGCAAGTCGGCTCAAATGATCCGCAACAAGTGTTCTCAATTCCTTTCTTGTCTTTGATTTCAATATCAAACTCTTGCAAGAGTAATATCCATCGTATGAGCCTCGGTTTCGCCTCTTTCTTTGTAAGCAAGTATCTAAGTGCCGCATGATCGGAAAAGACAACAACTTTTGTACCAATTAGATAAGAGCGAAACTTTTCTAAAGCAAAAACAATGGCTAATAACTCTTTTCAGTGGTTGTGTAGTTTTTTTGAGCCTCATTTAACGTTCTAGAAGCATAATAGATAGCATGAGGAAGCTTCCCCACACGTTGCCCAAGCACCGCACCAACCGCATAATCACTAGCATCACACATGAGTTCAAACAGCCTTACTCCAATCCGGTGGTTTAATGATAGGGTGAAATCAAAAGTTCTTTCAAACGATTGAATGCCGCCATACATTTCTCATCAAAGTTAAAAACCACATCTTTTTGCAATAAGTTACAAAGTGGTGATGCTATCTTGGAAAAGTCCTTGATGAACCTACGATAAAATCCTGCATGACCAAGAAAAGAACGTATTTCCCTCACCGTAGTGGGAGGGGTTAGAGCACGAATAAGGTCTATCTTAGATTTATCGACTTCCAAGCCTTTAGAAGATATTATATGGCCTAAAACTATGCCATGAGTTACCATGAAATGGCACTTCTTCCAATTTTAGCAAAAGATTTGTTTCAACACATCGTTCAAGGATTAGAGACAAATTGTTCAAGCAAAGGTCAAAAGAATCACCAAAGACACTAAAGTCATCCATGAACACTTCGATTATGTTTTCAACATATTCCGAAAAGATACTTACCATACACATTTGAAAAGTAGCCGGAGCATTGTACAAGCCAAAAGGCATCCTTCTATAAGCAAAAGTACCGAAGGGACAAGTGAAAGTGGTTTTCTCTTGGTCCTTCGGTGCTATCACAATCTGATTATAACCTGAATAGCCATCAAGAAAGCAATAGTAAGAGTGTCCACTAAACGTTCAAGCATTTGATCAATAAAAGGTAAAGGAAAGTGATCTTTTCTAGTGGTGGCATTCAATTTTCTATAATCAATACAAACCCTCCAACCGGTTTGCACACGAGTTGGGACAAGTTCATTCTTATCATTCTCCACCACCGTCACACCCGATTTCTTTGGTACTACTTGTACCGGGCTTACCCACTTGCTATCGGATATGGGGTAGATAACACCCACTTCCAAAAGCTTGAGTATCTCCTTTTTCACAACCTCCATCATGGGAGGATTCAAACGACGTTGCGCGTCCCTTTTAGGCTTTGCATCATCCTCCAAACGAATTTTGTGCATACAAATGGCAGGGCTAATACCCTTGATATCGGCGATTGTCCATCCTATGGCCGTCTTGTACTTCCTTAGCACCCTTAGAAGTTTTTGCTCCTGTAAATCATTAAGCTTATTAGAGACAATCACAGTAACTCTTCATTATCACCCAAGTACAAGTACTTAAGGTGGTGGAAGAGGTTTCAATTCTAACTTTGGAGATTTAACAATTGAAGGTACAAGCTTTTCATCACTGCATGGTAAAGAAATAAAAGAGATATTATGAGTTTTCGGGCATCCTTGACTTCATTACCACACTCTACACCATTATCCATGGATGTAGTTAACACGGTTTCCAAAGCATCATCACCGTTTAATTCAAACATTTGTTGTGCCAATGAATCCATAACATCAATGGAGAAACAAGAGTGGACATCACTAGGATATCTCATCGTCTCGAAAATGTTGAAACGTATTGTTTCTCCATCAAACTCCATGGTTAGCGTTCCTTTATCCACATCAATTATGGTTTTCGCCGTTTTCATGAAGGGACGCCCAAGAAGCAATGGAAGAGACGAATCCGGTAAACCTTCATCCATCTCTAACACACAAAAGTCCGCTGGAAATACAAGTTGATTAACCCGCACAAGAACATCCTCAACAATACCCATTGGGCAGACATTAGAGCGATCGGCTAATTGCAATACAATTTTAGCCTTTTTAAGAGGACCAAGATCAAGTGAATTATACATTGACGCAGGCATAACATTAACGGATGCGCCTAAATCCAACATAGCTTTGTTAAAAGTTGTGTTACCAATTGTGACGGGAATGTCAAAACTACCCGGATCCTTGCACTTAAGTGGGAGTTTGTGTTGTAAGATTGCCGAGGCATTCTCCCCCACACTAAGCACTTCATTACCTTTGAGCCTTTGTTTGTTGGTACACAAGTCCTTCAACACCTTGCATACTTTGGAACTTGCTTGATAGCATCAATGAGTGGTATGTTCACATGGATCTTTTAAGAACGCCTAAAATCTCCTTTTCTAGTTCCGCCTTCTTAGAACTTGCAAATCTGCGAGGAAAAGGTAGAGGAGGAACATAAGTAGAAACCGGAGTTTTAGAGTTAGGAATAGGTACCTCAGAAGTTTGGGGAGAATCCTCATTCTTCTCCTCCAAAACAGGTTCCTTTGGTGGCTCCACCTTGCCCGAATCAGTAATTTCGGGTCGCACAAGTTGTGTACCGCTTCTCAACGTAATAGCATTGACACCCTCTTTTGGGTTAATAGGTTGAGAAGGGAGTTTCCCACTATTTTGCGCCTTCAATTGGTTCAACTCAATAGCCATGGATCCCATTTGTGTTTGCAACTCCTTAATAGCACTCTTAGTCTCTTGTTGACTCTCTTTGAACATGGTAAAATTCCTTGCATCATGGTTTGAAGCTTTGAATCAATATCGGA
This sequence comes from Papaver armeniacum, assembly GCA_023531295.1. NCBI lineage: Eukaryota > Viridiplantae > Streptophyta > Magnoliopsida > Ranunculales > Papaveraceae > Papaver > Papaver armeniacum. The sequence goes on from JAJJWW010017597.1 coordinate 133,145, forward strand.
ACCTTGATTTTGCATTGATTGTTGTGCTTGAGGTTGCTGAAATTGTTGTCTCGGCTGGAATTATTGTTGTTGAGGTTGAAATCCACTTGAAGAGTTGAAGGTAGGTTGTTGAACCGCTCCTTGCTTGTTGGCATAGCTAAAATTGGGGTGATCTCTCCATCCCGGATTGTAAGTGTTAGAGTAGGGATCATACCGTCTTTGTTGATTTGGAAAGATCGCATTAGCTTGCTCGTCTTCATAAGATTGAGGAGAATTTGGTATAACCGCGGATGCAACTTGTTGCAACATTCTTTGTCATGTTACCCATTTGTTGACGAAGTTCCTCCACCTCGCTCACTTCACTCACCCTTCTTAGAATCACATCCGAACCACGACTTAAGAATTGTTGTGAGTTCACGCCATATTTTCAATCAACTCTCTAGCTTGTGCCACCGTCTTGCTAACTAGTGCACCACCACCCGCAGCGTCAATAAGATTCCTATCACTTGATTGGAGTCCTTCATAGAAGTATTGGATTATCATAGCGTCACTAAATTGGTGGTGAGGGCAGCTTGCAACCAATCTCTTGTACCATTCCCAACATTCATATAAGGATTCTCCCACGTTTTGCTTCATCCCACAAATTTCTTTGCGAATTTGAGTAGCCTTGGATGCAGGAAAATATCTCTCTAAAAAGAGTTTCTTCAACCCATTCCATGTTGTGACACTTCCGGGAGGTAAATAGTACAACCAATCCTTAGCACTATCCATTAAAGAGAAACGGAAAACCTTCAACATTGCACCATCCGCCTCAACATTCGCTGGAAGCATAGTAGTGACAATGGTGTGGAAGTCCAAAAGATGTTTGTTAGGATCTTCATTCACCATGCCATGGAATTTTGGTAATTCTCTAAGCAACCCCGGCTTTATCTCAAAGTAGAGTTCGTTTGAATACACCCTTGTTGTGTATCAAGCCTATGAGAAGCCAAGTCCTTGAGTGAACGATTTGCATCACCCATTGTTTCTTCTTCTTGTTGTTGGAAAATCTCTTCTCCTACTTCCAACTCGTGCTCGTCCGTTGTGTTTCGCCTTGGTTGGAGTATTGTGCTTTTTCGAGTAGCTATCCCGCACCTTGGATAATTCCAATCTTTAGTAGCCAGGATTGATACTCCGAAAACAATTCTAGCAAACAAGTGAGAAACAAGACGACAACCAAAAAGCAAAGATAAAAGCGAGAAATTGTAAAAAGAAACTAAAAACTCAATAACAAGCCGTATGCCTCCCAAGAACGGCGCCAAAATTTGGTCAGTTGTCAATCCAGTCAAATATAATTTCACTTTCTCAATCAACTAATATAAATATAGTAAGCGATAAGAAAGAGTTCGTATCCACAGAGAGGCTTTCGTTGTTATAAAATTTCAGTTTCTAAAGTAACCCAGGGTATGTTTGTTGTATGTAAGCAAATAAAAGTAATTGAAAGCAAAGTAAATAATTGGGATTATCAATAAGGAGAAGATATTGGTCACGGGATAGTATCATTCACAAACATGTATTTTCATCAATAATTAGAATTGGTATTTAATCTCGTATTTATTAAAAGTCCTAGGATATCTTGATCGCAAGTATAACCCGTTAATTCCCTGTTTTCATCACAACCACATTAAAAGATGCATATGTGAATTCTTCGTAGAAAGCAACCTAAAGTGTAAAAGCACAATTAAGTTTAACTCCCTAAAAGCATTAAGTTTTATGGAATAAGACTCATCAATGCAAACGAATGTGTAAAAGCACTAAACGTTTTAACAAAAGTTATGATTCACTTGTGACTAGTAGGATATATCACTACAAGCACTAACCACAATTATGCTACTTAGAATCAGGGATAAACAACGTTTTCGTATTGAAAACCTAATATAGCTCTAGAGATGAACACAAATCGGATTGATTCCGGACTCAACCTAACAAGTTTTCAAATCTTATAACACTATTAATTGTGAATCACAAACAATAATTACCGAGACAAAACTAATTCATTGAATCAAAATCATGTTGAGAAATCAACTTTTATCCCATAACCAATAAGATGTTTAGCTACTCATAGCTATGGAGTTCATCATAATCAATATTCAATAATAAAATAATGAAGGAGAAGAACAAAACCAAACCCTAGAAGCGTAAACAAAACGGCTCTCCCCAAAATTCCAAGAAAAAGATATCCTCTATGTTGTAGAAGACCTTCCCTTTATAGCTTTTCTCCAACTTCTAAAATTAGGTCTAGTCTTCAAAGTCCATTAGATGAAAATCCACCAAGCCCATAAGAATGAGAAACCCATGTAGAAAATATGACCCAAAAGTCGTCGCCGGAAAACTGGTATCGTGGCTGGAAAACGGCCGGAAAAGTCGCCGGAAAACGCTTCAGGTGACCGGCAAAGTCCGCCCGGTCAACGAGTCAACTCGGCCGGGTCAACTCGGTCAACTCGGTCGGGTCGAGTCAAACCGAGTCAGCACAACATCAGCTGAGTCTAGTCAGATGTGAATCAGCTAACTACTTGGCTGAATAAGCTGGATGGCATTGACAGGCCATAGTTGCCACGAGCCGTAATCATGATGCACTAAGATGGTGCTTCATCAATTCATGTTCGACCAAGATGGCTGTTCATATCATTCTCATTAAATTCTGCAGCGAAATCAATTCCAGGCTGCTCTATAAGCCACTCCACTACTGCATTTCCACCAGCCAGCCATTGCTATCAGGCCACAACCACCACACACATCACAAGCACCTGCTCCATTCATCCATGCATTTGCAGATTCAACACCACAACATCACCTGCAACATCTCAAGTCTTCACCAACACAGCCTTAGTATCACTGCATCCTGCCTGTAGCTATAACACAGCCTATAATCAACTCCATTCACCTAAAATCCCTTCCTACTCCTGTATCATCCACGATGGCAGCTCCCAACCGCAACTACAGAATTGCACATCATCACCACTAATGCAAGCATCTTGCAGCAACAACTCAAACTTCGGTTCTTAGCTTACAGCTCCTGCCTGCTATGAGCTAGCACCACCAACACCACACTGCTACCATCCATTGCAGCTGCACTTCAAGGCCAACTGAGCTGCATCATTCTCCTTCTCTCCACATCAATGGCAGCATCGCATCCCAGCACCAGATGCACAGATTACCAGCTCCAGCCCTATTCCACCTGAAATCACCTGCAACATCACTGCACATGGCACCTCATTGAATACCACCATTTCACTGCCACTTTCTACAGCTTTATAATCTCCAGCACTGACAATTCCTTCACTGAGTTTCATACCAGTCTAAACAACCACCAGAAACTCAAACCATCACTTCCCTTGTAATCTCAAAAGATCCGATTAATATGAACTCACAACCAAACCCATTTTGCATCTGAAATTCAACCCATTCTTACATTCAGCCTCAAACTCAATATTCCCTGTAATTGCAGCCAACCAACACCATCTCTGCCAGCTACAAAATCTGACTGAATTCCTCCTTGCCAAAGACTATAACCATCATAAGCTCAGTCACAAAGACAACACCTTGTTTCACTTCCACAACTTATACCTTCCTGGCAGCAACACACACAATGAAAACACCCATTTCTAATCTCCACCTGTAACATCAGGGCTTCCAATTGAATCACAGCATATCCATCATTCTTCTCTGAAATAATCTGATTCCCCATCTTGAAATCGAGCTCGGCTTCACGTTTTCTGTTTAACCCATCTCAGAAGCCCTAACTCAGTGCTTCAATTTCACTCTGAATTTCTCCATGAATTCCTCTCTCAACTCAACACAGCCCTGAACTTAGCAGCACCTCCATTGAATCAGCCTCATCTCAATCACCCGGTTAAACTGATTCTTGCCAATTCCATCACACGCTTTCTCGCAATACAAAGACACCAAAGATCACTTTCAATCCCTTGCACCTTGCTTGTAAAAGTAGCAACCATCAGAATTAAGCCCTGACAAATCACTTCCAATTCAATAGAAATGACCTGAAATTCCAGCATTATTCATAACCTTGTCATATTCTCAATCCAAGACCCTGCAACAAACTCCCAACATCACCACCTTCATCTGTTAGACCATCACCTGCCACTCTAGCACCATTATCATCCCTGCTCAGTAGCCAACAGCAGCTCCACCTGCACCATCTCAATCACCAACACCAACCACAGGCATTAGTTCCTTAGGCCACCTGCAACATTCATTTAACGACATCAAGACCAAACCAAATTCAACAACATCTCCAATCGAATCCACAATCACCATCATCAGATTCACATCTTCACCAGCTTCCATCTCCTCTTCTTAGTCTGGAATTTGTCGAACCCATCTGAGCAATAGCACCATTAACGGCATCAGCTACAGACCCTATCTCCGACCACGAAACCCATCAAAGACAACGGCAGCTCCTTAAGTTTCTTCTTCCAAACTGCATCACAAGAACTCTCAGATTTGAACCCATCTTTCTCCTCCTTCTCTGAGATTCACATAAACAGCAAACCCTAATTGCTTCTCGATCTAATTATACATCAGCAGCTCTACATCGATCTTCCATCACTAATTCCATCAAAATTCCTCACTGATTTCTCGATCTCGATTTCCTCCAGCAGCAGCCATTTTTCTCTCTTAATTCAGGTGAATGGTGGTGTCTGAAAGAGATAAAATCTTCTCTGAATTTTAGAGTAAGAAAAATTGAAATGATTCGGCCACTCGGATGAGATGGATAAGGGGTATCAAGATAACTTAAGACACCCCAAGAATAGGATAAGGGCCAACCAAATGGCAGCCCCTATGTTGATTCTCATGTCACTCGCCTGCGCTTTGATCTTTCCGTTCCTTTTCGCTTTAAATGGGTGACTTCTTCTCCTTTTGTTCTTGGTGACTCCATTGCACCTATAAAACTCAAAAGCACGCTTAAAGTACATAATTCACAAGAAAAATAGCAAAGAAAGCATAAACTCTAGATAGTAAATACGGTGTATTCTACACCTATCACTTAACAAAGAGGATGGGTTCAGAACCCACGAAGAAGAACATGATCATGTTCAAAAGGGAGAAATATATTCTCCTATGATGTATGATGAGGATTATCCTCATCCCAGTGCGTAACCGCATTGGAATGTGCATCCTTACTTTGCCCAATCTTCGGATGTAAGGAAGCACACATACATGGGCAGCTGGCATCCTACTAATATCTCTTATTCAATATGAGAGAGATTACACAATCTACCTTAAGGATATATTAATCATCTTTAAGTGTAGAAAAGTTGTCTTACAACAACTTGTGTAAAAAGGATAAGTTAGTATCTTCAGATACCTATTTTGGAGAAAGTCTCTTTGGAGTATATTGTGTTTCTTTAACACATTAAGATGCGAAAATCTCTTCAAATCTTGTCAGAATTATTTATTTAAGGTTGATATATATGTTTGGAATGTGTTAAAGGTATTCAAGTATTTGTACTCAACGTGTCTGAGAACTTATACTAAAGGATGTATTCTCAAACCGTATCTCAAGCACAACTTCTGAAAGCCTTGAGTGGAATGACTTCTAAGGATAATACTCATCTTGATAATGCCGTCAAGAAATCTGGTTGTGAAAATACCGATAATGAAAAGGATGATATGACTCATATCCTTGTCTAAAACAGTTTGGATGCTAAGGTTTATATTATCAATCTTCGACAAGTCCTCCTCAGTACCATCGAAACTCATCATAGACAGACAACATTACTAAGAACTGTTATCCGTAACCAAAGGAAACTGATTAAACTTGGAATCGGTAATAGGGAGTATGTTAGGAATATTAATCGAAAGGTTAATTCTTTAGCCTGTGAACATAACCAAGGTACTGTGTGCAGAATTCGAGATATCAGTCGTGATGCTATTGATGAAGATCCTGAAAAATTTGAGGAAAATAAAGATGATCTTTGAAAAGCACCTGTCGGAAGGTTACTAGAGATTAAGTTATTTGTTCTAATACTTAATCTAGTATAATAGGCATCAATTTTTGATTTCTTTCATTGATTGTATTGGTCTATTATGAATAAAACTATTATGAATAAAATTATTTGATTGGTAATTTTTCTTGTGATAGTTTTTGGTTTACATAGCCCGTGCTTAATTGTTTTTACCTTATTGCTATGTATGTTTATGGGATGTTTGGTTTCGGTTTTACTACCTTAATATTCGATCTCATATATTGTGAACCCTCATGGTTTAGGTGACTTTTTGATTTAGCGGGATTAAGTTCTAGCCCTAGTAGGTAGGCTTTATCAAAGGATTATGAGGGGTTCTACTATAAACAATATGTGAAAAAGTCACAATATGTTGAATCGGTTTTGGTTTAGCATAAAAGCATATGTGTTTCGACGGTTTTCAACTTTTGCTTGCAATTGTTAAAACCGATTTTCAACCTTTCTCTGGTAAAGGTTGAGGTGAGTTGTTATTATTTTGTTCACGCATAAGGATGACAACGTGGTGATATTTCGATATCAATTCTCCCTGGACGAAGATGCAATCATATTGGAGAAGTGGATGTGAAATTTGAGGTAACAATCTTGTTAGTTAATTGTTTTCCTGTTTAAGAAAAGCCTGAGTTTATAATATATATATTTGTTGCTTTTTTCTTAACAAAATTTCGGTTCAATTGATATTTATTCCATGATGTGTGTGTGGATGTGTGTTTCAATTGGTTCTGGTTAAGAAAAACTATTGTTATCTTGCTTTATTGTGTGGTATCAATTGTTTAGGCTTACAAAATTTCGGTACAATTGATGTGTGTGTGTGATTCAATTGGTTTCGGTTAAGAAAAACTATTGTTATCTTGCTTTTGTATGGTATCAATCGTTTAGGATTACAAAATTACGGTGCAATTGCGGTGCTTGTAATGTCTATGTTGTTTCAATTGCTTCCGATTGAGGTGAATAATTATGCAAGTTGATTTATTTTGGTTTGTATGAATTATTTATGGCTTAACGAAATAATATGTGTACGGGATGAGTTGTTTAGTCCAATTCGATTCCGGATAAGATAAACTAAGTTAATATTGATCTTAGTTAGACTTATTGAAGTGAGGTTTTCGGTTATTCAAGTCTAATCGAATGCCTAAACAAGAAATGATAGTTAACTAACCTAGTACTTGTCTTTTTTAAAATTGAAAGGTCTAAGTTTATGGATAATTAGAACTTGATGAGAAAATGAAGTTTATCTTTATTTTGGTCTTATCGAATTAAGCGGTTGTTTTTGAACAATCGGTTTAGCAAAGGGACTAATATGCTTAGTTGTTTTGGTTTTCTAAACTAAATTGGAAAAATTGATTCAGGCAATTGTTTCCTTGGTAACATATCAAAATAAGACTACTTGTAGTTTCAGTTTTGATACTGGTTATCAGAACATGATGTGTGGAACCCTCGTGCCTAACTCTACAGGTTTGCAAGTCTATTTTGAGATTTGTAAGATTCTTTTCGTGTTGTCCTTTTTTTTTCTTCGTTTCTTTGTCATTTTTGTGACAAAAGGGGGGAGAAATATATGGAGTAAACAGGTGATGCTAGCATTGATATTTATATTGATTGGCATCGCTAGGGAAAAGAACATTGATACTTGAATGTTTTTATCTAACGAAAGAGTGAAAGCACAGACTAAGGGGGAGTAACATGTCATATGTTTGGTATAACAAACATGTGCGGATTGAATATCTACCTATCTTCCTTAGGGGGAGCAATAGCGTTGTTATTATAATGTCAACAACAACATTTTCAAGGATTGAATGTAAGCAGTTTCACTGTGCTGTTGATCGGGAATCAAGCGGATTGTAATGAATTATTGTAATTTGTTTATCCATATGATGTAAGAGTTTTGTCACTAAAATTGACAAAGGGGGAGATTGTTAGAGCATGGCTCGGTTGAACCCACCAAGCGTTGGTATGTCAAGTTTGGTTGTCATATTTTAGTGAATCAAAACTCATGTTAAGAGTCGCTTGATTATGTACTAGAGTTAAACTTCGTATATGTTAGCTTGAAAGTATTAGGATATGAGACATTACAAGTATTGCAAAGACTTGAAGATGTGAAGAAGCAAGGAGCAACAAAGACAACAATCATCATTACGCTTGAGGTTAGTGATATTTGACTTGAACTGTTTCATTCCCTAACGTATCTTTCAAGTCGTGCATATTGAAAACATAACTACGAAGCATATTTGAACTCTAGATAGACATAGTATTAAGGAATACAATACGAGGTTTATTGCTTAACCATTAAACTTTGTAGATAAGACATCGCCACAATCACTTGAATGTTATTGTGATTATGTATGGGTTTGAGGTGAGGATTTCATCCTAGGGAACAATGTTTACATGTGTTCTAAGGAAGTAAGTTCATAAACTTGTTTGTGAACCGAAAAGGAAATTGCCAGGTGTTATTGGTTTTGTTATTCATTGTATATCTTATGAACAACCAATATGTGTGATATAGTATAACCGCTCACAACTTGTTGTGTTCTTGGTAGAACTGTTCACAAAGGCCTGACTTATGTATTGGTATAACTTTTATTAGTAAAATCGATCTTAAGTAATCACCTGTGGTATGATCGGATTTTGTATGTCTGACCTTGTAAGGGAAAGGGAACCGATCCTTGTAAGGAAAAGGGAACCGATCCTAGTAAGGGGTGCAGTACATCAAAGGGAACCGATCCTTGTATGGGGTGCAACAAGGTTTATAGCAGATAGGGGAACCGATCCTGTGGACATGTGCAACAAATATAAGTTATATACCATATATATGTGAGGAACCGATCCTAGTACCTAGTCAACCGAACTTTTGGGAAGCTAGTGTGACTATGCACAATGCTCACATGGAGGTAGAACCCTAAACTTGTTTTGGTAGAACGTAGACCCATGATTGTGATTGAATGTTAGTTTGATCAATCACATAGTTCTTGAAAGTCAGATGAACCAATTCTAAACTTATTTGGAAGTGTGGCAAATCGGTTTCAAGGTTGTAAGTGTGAAAGAGAACTTACAAAGTTAAGATGTCGACAAACTTTGAACACGTCTTTGTGAATGTTTATTTCTATAATTGTTCAAAGATATTCCTTAAGGGCTAAGGAAGAGAATCCTAGGATCGAAACATAAGTAAGTTAAGAATCTTTTAATTAAGGTTATTAATTTCATTTTGTAGGAAATTACAGAATTAGTAATGTGCATTTACTAATTAGATTTTCCGAGAGACTTCGATCGTTATTTTTGGAAAGAGCATTTCCAGGAATTATGAAAACCGAATCTGTGCTTTTATGAATATCTTGAGAATAATTTCGGTTTTGGAAATTCCTTGGTGTCCAAACTTCCTTGTCTATAAATACACGAAGTTTGCCTTTCTAGCAAACTAATCCTTCGTAACAACAAATTTACTCTTTTGTTGTTGTTACTGGTGTAGTCGCCTATTCAGAGAGGAGAGTAACCTAATTAGGTGAAATCTCCTATGGCCGCTCAATTTAAAGTCTTCTTTGGGATTGAGAAGCTCTAGCGCGACCCGTTGGTGGGAAACTAGATAATTGTGGTTTATCTTTGTTTTCGATTGATTTGATTGACTAACGTTGGTTGAAATCGATTGCACCTAGTTTGTTTATTCTTGAGAATCTTCTCTTCGATATAAGATTCACTCAAACTAGTTCGAGTTTCGACGAGGATCTTTAGACTGTTGTTAGTTCTAAAGACGATCTTGTGATAATCCATTGTTAACAGGCTCCGTTCGTGCGTGATTGATCACAAGAGATTCAATTGATTGTGTGCAGGTTTTTATTGAAGATTTACGAAGATTTGAAGACAAAGAAGATATTGAAAATCTGACTTGGTTTTATAATTTTTGGTGTGCACAATACTTGTTTGGGTAAAAGAGGATCCAATTATTAATCGGTTTATCCTTGTGGTAGATTGGATTGATTAATTGAGTAGATCGGCATCAATACGTTTCCTTGTGATTAAAGGTATTGATTGGCTTAATCTTAAACGATTACCTTTGGGTGATTGATCATAAGATAGATATAAGGACCCGACGAAGGAGTTTATGTTAAGATAAACAGAAGAGCCTTTGTCTGACTCATATCACTTGGTTGAATAGAGTTGATACCAAACAGATTTGTTGTTCCTTTACTGTTTGGAATACGAACCAAAGGAATTGTTCCAAGTACGTGACTTATTCACAAGTCGGAGGCGTGGGAATACGAGACGGAACTAAGTGAACTATAGGGTTATTTACTTGGTCTCAACTATACGAAGTTAGGTGTAATTTTGTGTAGCGGCTTAATCTCGAGAGTATTCAATTATGGACAAGGTCCCGTGGTTTTTCTGCATTTGCGGTTTCCTCGTTAACAAAATCTTCTTTGTGTCATTTACTTTTATTTTTCGCATTATAATTGTTTTATTATAATTAAAGTAAATCACACAAACGTTAATTCCTATTTACTTGATAAGCAATCCTATTGTGTTTGGTTAAGTCCGAACCTTTGTATCAAGTAAACATACTTTGTTGTTGTATTGTCTCGATCTCGTATCCATAGACGATCACACGAAGTGTGAACCGATTAGTTGCATTGTCTCGACTCAGTCCATAGACAATCACTTTCGGAGAAAGGACTTATAGGTAGGAAAATTTTTAGCTTGAGGTATATTTGGGGTACCCTCGCCTTTTCAACCTAGTTTTGGGTCTTGCAAACAAGATTCTTCACTTGCGGAGGAGGTGCAAACGACATTCTTCACTACCTTCTAGCGAGAGCTTTGTCATCTCTCTTTCGTTGTCTCTACTTTTCTGCTCTTTTGGCTTCTCCATTCATCCAAGCTTTATTTATTACCTAAAAACACAAAATTAATTGGTATAAATATTTAGTCCTGAAAACAATGAAAACACATAATTTGGGATAATATATGATTTTAAAGCGCAAAAGATGAGTTAAATGCTAATAAAAAGGAATAGAAATATGCAATATTTGGCACTCATCAAGTATGGTGTTCAATTCTGGACGAGGTAGGGATTTTTCTGCTATTGTGGTTTCCTCGTTAACAAAATTTATGGTGTCTTGTGTTTTTTCTTTTACGCATTATATTGTTTATATTTATAATTGGATTTACACAGGTTTGTACATATTCAATCTTAGTGGATGCGTCCTCTTAATTGTAATCGATTACAAGACGTGTTTCTTGTAGAAATTATATCTTGAAGGATAGATAATAAGTTTAATCACTTGGAAGAATTCCGATTGGATTATTTTGATACGACTAGATTGATCTTGGATATTGATTTTTGAGATCGTCCAAGTACTTTGCTTAACAATCAGGTTCACGAACTCCGTGTCTATACACATATTGATTGAGTTGAGGTTTGAGGTATAAACTCTATATACATATTTTCAAGGATTATTCAGTTGGTCTACTTGCTATTGTATTAAGTTTTGTCTACACAGGCTGCTGAATGAAAAAGTTGGGTGTATTTGGTATCCCCGTGTTTTTAAGTATTACTCAAATGATTATGATTTTCTTGCATGATTTTAACAAGGGTTATGAGTTTGTAGGTGAAAGATGACGAAATGGATACCAACGCAAGAAAAAACCCTTAGATCCGGTGTTAAAAAGACATGGAAAAAGTGGAATGCCATTGCGAAAGATACTGAATTTCCTTATCTTATATCGTTCTCCCACATTAACATAAAGGATAAATTTTGGTGAAAGAATATAAATAACAATTGGATGAGGTACGTTTTTTTTTTCTAGTTTATTTAAGTAAATAAATTGTATAGAGTATACATATATTTAGGTTTGTGAAACTGGGTGTGAAGAGAAATGCATATCAATCTTTCCATAGTACTCCTCATTTTCGCTTGCTAATATTGCCTTTAACATAAAGATGATACAATTGTTTTTATTCTGAGTGCTTTATGGATAGTTCATTTCTAGATTCCTTGTACAAGATATCAAAACGTCGATTCCTCTTCAAGAGTTCAATTAACTGTTACAGTAGTTCTTAATTTTAAGATTTATGGCGTAAAACTTTTAGTTTGAATATTTTGTTTCTAATCATGGTTACAGTTATGAGGATTATTTTTTTCCATATTTATTCTGTCAAACACATGTTTATTAACAAGTTTTGACACGTGAGATGTTTTTAATCCTTTGTCTTATGACCATAAATATATTGTTGCTTTCGAGGATTGCGTTATGCACCATGTAGTTATTTTTGAAAGATTACTAACCAGATAACCGCTCGCGGTGGGAGCCCGACGACAAAAACGAACTTACAAACTTAATACAGGAAAAAACAATAATAAAGAATAAGATAGATATATTGAAAAAACATTACATTCTAAAAAAAAAAAAAAAAATTTATAAGAAAACATTAATCAAGTCGTTGCATTTGATAGCTCTCTCAGCCGTTCTTCTTTTTTGCGTCTTATTGGAAGGCCAAGCACTAATTCTTGCAATTCTCTCGAAAGTGAACATGGGACTAAATGCAAGGTCTCTTAGTTTTCTTGTCCTAAATAATGAGACAAATGTCAAACCGATCTCTCGGTCCTATATCTACCACGGCCTGATCAAGTGTCAATCCCTGGATTATGTGAACCGTGATTGCCCAACACAAAATAAGGGGTAACCGAATTCGCTGGCATGTCACTCCTAATGCAAATATATAATTTGTTGTTTGCGGCGTGATTGGAATCACATTTGATCCCCAGGTATAACTTTTGACATGTCTACCTATCGAAGTCTACCATAACAGTAATAGGCATGTCAGTAGGTGACTTCTCCCCATTTTCGTTCACAATATCCACAACTACTCCCCTTAATAATAAGTCATTAACTAAACCATGATTTTTTGATAAGTTTTTCCTCAACATTACTCTTGATCCTTTTGACAACAACAAAACTTCTTGGAACCCTTTAGCTTCATCGGAGTTTTCACATTTCGATGTTTCACAACTATTCTTCGTTACGATTCGTGCAACTGGATTCCCAAGCTCTTTGAGACGTTCATGGAATAATGATATGAGCATGTTTTTAGGTACTTACCGCCCTATTGTGTCCAAAAGGTGTGAGCAAATACGCCTTAGTTTATTCATCTGACTTCTTAACATATCAAATCTTAGTTATATAATTTTATACCAATCTCCTTGAGTGCGTTTTCAATGTGTTCGTGATTAGTCGATATATTTGAACTTTCAACCAATGTAATCTCAAATATCTTAATTAATAATAACAAATTAGCTTTGTGTGGTTGAAAATAAGGAGGTATAACAAAATATATGTTTATGAACTATTATGGCCCTACCAACGAGATTTTTTTCCCATTAAAACATTGTAAAAGTTAGTAAGTTTAGCATTTGCTTATAGTTATCTAAGTGTCATTTTTTCTACAGGAAAAACAATGGGGAAAATTAAAGGAAGGGCTTGGCAAATGTTTTAAAGAAAAGATAATAGATTTTTATGACATCTTTTATATTCCGATCTCTAGTACGAGAATTAAGAAGGTTAATAAGTAAAAAGTTGGTTCAAAAAAAAAATCTTTAAGAAATAATATTCTTGCTTCTCTTCCGTTGTTGTTTGGATTATAAACAACTATTTATCGGTCTTTACTGTGGTTTTATCAAGAGCTCTTGGAAAGACTTGTTGAAGTTTTGGAACCTCCATATGATACACTAAAAAAATTACGTGCCGAAAAAAAACATGTTTTGCATTATTACCTTGTCTTACCAAAGTAGGCTCTTCTCATAGGAACCATAAACTGAGGTTATGTTCTTTTGAAAGTAAAAGATAATAAATGCTATAGATCTCTTAGAGGGTGTTTTGGATACAATCTTAAAAGTAACTTTTCGACTTCTAAAAGAAAAACATTCAAAAAGTTAGGTTTGCAACAAAATCTGAAATTTACTTCTAGAAGCAAAAAAAATTAACTTTTTGTGGAGCAAAATATTTTTGCTTTGGACTTCTGGGATTAACTTCTGCTTCCGGTATCCAAACACTATATTAATCTTGCATCTTAAATCAAAAAAAAGTCTTGGTATTGGTGTTTTAAAATCATGGTGTGTGTATATATATATAGGGGAGGGATCGTCTCACAACTTTAATTTCACAGAGGCCTCCACACACTGCCGCAACCAACCGATTTTGCAAGTTTAGACGGCTGAGATTTAAAATAAAAAGACGTGGTTTGGTGAGTAGTCAATGACCCGGTCAATATTTCAGAAACTTTTCGGCCTTTTGTCCTCTCTCTTCTCCCGACCGAGAGACAAACTTTTGTTTCTTATTCTCTCTGCTTTACTTACCATGTTCTATATATAACAAAAGAAGTTGCTAGTTTTTTTTTGTTGTACTCAATCGATGATATCATTGGATTCTTCCGAAATAATCATCTCCCTGTGAAACAAAAGCAAAGATTTAAAACAGTGAAAAAAAGTAGCAGTCGATATACTAAAAATTTAAGGAAACGTACCCATTAAATCAAATAATCAATATATTTGTAAGTTGTTGTAAACTAAATGGAGATCAGAAGAATAAAATGTTACTCAAAATGAATGAAATTTCTTATCTCATACACTAGATTTTCTAACATATTAATACCCATGATCTCAATCCCCAAATCAAAACCCTAGAAATGTAATAATTTTGAAAATCCATAATAAAGCACGAAACATTTGGCTCACCCGATATAGTTTTGAGATTTTAAGATTTCCCAAGCAAAACAATATAAAAGCTTCATTGATTTATGACGTATAGTTTCTTAAGAAAGTTGAAGAAGGATTCTAGAGGAATGATCATAATCTGTTACGGGGAGAGAGAGAAAAATAGGAAATTGGGTCGTGGGTAAATTGATAAACCCGAGTGTTTCATTACTTCATCTTAGCCATTCAAATTGGAAAACATCAACGGTTGCGGCAGTCTGTGGGGGTCTCTGTGAAATTAAGGCTGTGAGCTGATCCCACCCCATATATATATTGTCTTTTATACTGAAAAAGCGGGGGGTTTAACAACCACACCCAATATTTCGCTTAGCAATCTGTATGGACTAACTCCAATATACTTTTAAGAGAATCAACTAGACAGTCAAACTCAATCTTAAGAAAGGTATATCTAAGAGTTATATCTTTGTTTCTTAATGTAATCAGAAAATCAAACAGATAGAAAGGTATATCTAAGAGTTATATCTTTGTTTCTTAATGTAATCAGAAAATCAAACAGATAGAAATCCGTGAGCCTGATTAATATAAGAAACAACTTCGACGGTATCAAAAACCAATATCCAAGTGTCAATCAATTAAATTAACAACCAAAGGTTGGATTCACAATTGATTGAACTTACGCACAACCTGTGATATTTCAATTATATAAAAAAATATAATGTGGAAAAAAAATAACACAGACACCAGAAGTATTGTTAACGAGGAAACCACATATGCAAAAAAACCCCGGGACCTAGTCCAGATTTGAACACCATACTGTATTAAGACGCTACAGACACTAGCCTACTCCAAGTTAACTTCGGGATGGAATGTAGTTGAGCCCTAACCACTCTCACACCGATCAAGGTACAGTCGCGTTCCTTACGCCTCTAGAACCACGTCGGATTTTGCGCACTTGATTCCCTTAGCTGATCTCACCCAAAACTAAGATTTGTTACCACCCAAAGTCAAAGACTTGATAAACCAATCTGTCTCACACATAAAAGTCTATTGAATAGATAAATATGTTCCCCACAGATATACCTATGAGTTTTGTTTCGTCTTTTGATAAATCAAGGTGAACAAGAACCAATTGATATACCGGACTTATATCCCCGAAGAACAACCTAGAAATATCAATCACCTCACAATAATCTTAATCATATGGTAGCGAAACAAGATATTGTGGAATCACAAACGATGAGACGAAGATGTTTGTGACTACTTTTTATCTTGCCTATTAGAGATTAAATCTCGAAAAAATCTTAGAGAAGATAGTGCTCAATCACGATAGGAAACAACAAGATCAGAACACGCAACTACAAAGAAAATAGTTGGGTCTAGCTTCACAATCCCAATGAAGTCTTCAAGTTGTTAACCTACTGTAGATGGTGGATTTTCAACAAAGGGCAAAACCGTAAAATCATGATGCACGTTTCTGACACGGCTTTCAGGCAAGCGACGATTCATATTTTACGAAGCCACGATGAATATGTCTTTCGAAAATCCTCCACTAGCTGAGCGTTCGATCCCTGGCATTTCGTCGTGCCCTCTATGTAGAATAACGTAATTGGGCGGTTCTCCGTAAGATTGAGAGGAATAACGCCTTCAGGACGTCGGTGATACTGTTGTTCCACGACTACATGAGAGAACCCCCTCTACATAGAAGAACGATTGGGAGGTTCTCCGTAAGATTGAGAGCAATAACGCCTTCGGGACGTCGGTGACATTCTTGTTCTCCGACTATGTAGAGAGCGTGTATAGATCCGGGCGGTTCTCCGTAAGATTGAGAGCAATAATGTCTTCGGGACTTCGGAAACACTCATTCTGTTTCACTGACTATACGCAAGAGATTAAATTCTACCGTGAAATTCACCACTGAATTCCTAGAAGATAATCTATCTTATCTCATTACTCCTATTTCATGATCGAAATGGTAATAGATAAATGTATTACTACGATTTCATGATCGAATCCACGGCTGATCTCATGAAATGGTAATAGATATTACTCTGATTTCATGGTCGAACCCACGGCTGGTCTCATGAAATGGTAATATCACCACTTATTTTATTACTCCGATTTCATGGTTGAATCCACGACTGATCTCATGGAATGGTAATATATAATCACATTACTCCGATTTCATGATCGAATCCACGGCTGATCTCATGAGATGGTAATAACTACTTTCATTACTCTGATTTTATGGTCGAATCCACAATCCAATGGAATGATAATACCTATTTTATTATCAATTCATGGTCGAATCCACGGCTGATCCTATGAATTGATAATAAAAACTACTCACTTTTATTACTCAGTTTCATGAATCATTCTCCACTGAATTTCATGAATTAATAATAAATACTCAACAATCGACATCCGGACTTCCACTGAGTAAGCCCCATAAAATGGTGCGAGTGTACTCGACAATGATGCACTAACGAGCACCCAAATGCGCGAACGCGCATCTAAAATATGGACAAATGAGGAATCCCGCACAAAACAGGAGAGAGAAAATAATAACATTAAAATAATTGAGAAGCGCCCATGGGCCGGGCCCACCGGCCGCCGGCCGTGCCCTTGCTTCCTCCATTATTTTCCTTATTTTTGTTGTTTTCATAAACTCATGAAGACTCCTCCATTAAGCAACTTTCTTTGTTTGAGCAAACTCGTGGTTTCTCCATATTTTTGTGGGATTTCACAAAAGAAATCTACAATATAAAGCACGGTTTGTTTACGAGTGGTGGCGGGATTTATTCTGGGCAAAGATAAATCTACGGTCGTGGTTGTGCAGACCACACCCATAACCCGCACGTGCGCCAAGGCTAACTTTGCCTATATGAGTGGTGGTCAGGATTTATCCTTGGCAAAGATAAATCAAAGGCTGTGATCCTCCGTGCCACACACTACAACACGTGGTGTTCATTCCAATATTATGAATTAAAAATGAATACTCAAGTCAAGATATTGAATTTTAAAAATTATAACGGGAGGTTCGAACTCATGACCTATTGTGTCATAAGAGTGGCCTCTAACCATTGTTCCACCTTGGTTGGAATTGATAAAAAAGATAAATCAATAGTGGTTATTTGTTCAACTTAAATATTAATTAGTATAAGTATTTTATTAATTAGTATAAGTGATTTGTCTAGAGAGAAGATAAATCTATGGTTATGGTTTGTTCAACTTAAATATTAATTAGTATAAGTGTTTTATTAATTTAGGAAACATTAATTTCTCATGATAAATGATTTATTAATTTTACATCATAAATATCCCTTAATTAATATTAATACATATCTCCATAAATAAGTAATAATCTTGATAAAAATTATTTCAATAGATATTAGTGGTGGTGGTGGTAGTAGAGGAAGAAGTAAGTGGTGGAAGCGGTGGAATGTGTTACAAAGTGGTGGAGGCGGTAACATTAGTTTTGGTGGAAGAAATAGTGGCGCTGGATGTTTTTAATGGCGGTGGTATTAGTTTTTTCTTTTTGAATCAAAAATAATAAATTTTTTTACATGACGGGTAACATTGTATTGTGAAAAGTATAGTTGGTTGTTTTTGACACGATCAAAAAGGCGGAAAACAAATACTTTTGGGATGATACCAAATCATATAAGACAAAATGGTTGTTTTTGGTGCCACTTGCTATCTTTGGTAGTCAGTACGCATGATTTTGGTATTAACAAAAAACATATAGTTGAATAAATTAATTGACGACCTAAGTTTGTTAAATCTAAACTTTATACATGACGTGTGAGATTAAAAGTTATAAGTGTGCCCAATATTCTATGAGGGATGGAAAATGGTGGTGGTGGAGAAAGAAGTAATATCGGTGGTTTGTGGTGCGGCGGTTTTGATGAGTAGTAATTGACTATGTTAATTATGTCTTGCTACAAAAGGATAACACTATAAATTAGAAATGTGGTTGATCGTCTTAATGCTAATATAAACTTGGTTAAAATACATGAAAATTAAGAAGAAGAAAAAAACATTTGGATGTCACGTTATATAATAAATAACACTAAAAACTACATATTTAGTATCAAGGTTTCTCCGTCCAATAGATAAATCTAAGGTTGTATTGAGATCCCGTAAGCATAGAGGCGAGTTGGTCTTGGATTTCGAATGATAATGAATATAATGAAACGCTCCCTCTCGGTTTGTCCAATGAAAACCGAAACCTTCTAAAAAAATAATCAATCGAACAACACTTAGATGGAACGCATCACCACCAGTGTAAACTTCTACGAATTGCTACATATCCGGTGAAATTTCTACAAATTAATGGGTGATTTCCTCCTACCGTTGCGAGGCATGCAATTAAATCTCTAATAGTGATTTTAAAGGTATTTAATAATTATAAAATTCTCTTATAAGTTTTGTTTATGCAAGTATTGATTTAACTTGGGTTCTTTTATATTTTTGTGTTAAGTTGATGACTTTTTAATTTGAATACATGTTTGGTTAACAAACTTTGATACATATAGGGTATTTTCTTTGTAGAACTGATGTTAGTCTCTCATTTTTCCCGTTAGCACATTGTTTCGATCCCGTATTTGTAGACATTATTTGACTAATATTGGGGTATTTGTTTAATCTCAAGGCCGATTAAACCCAATGTGTGTTGTATACGAAGTTTGTGTCGGCTCTACCTTGAAACTAATAATTTTCTTCGGAAGGTTAGTTGAATTTATGTAGATACAAATATCAATATGACTATGCTCTTTAAAACTCCAAATTACTTGAGTAACACTAGATGTGAGAACGTCATTCATGCACTACTTATCATAGTTGGTGTGAAATCTTTTTATCCACGAATTTCTTTAATATTATGTTATCAATATGATTGAGAAAGAATCTTACACATGGTTTGATTTACTATTATAAGTTTATTTTTTCAACTCACATGTGTATATCTCACCTTCCAATAGACAAGGGTTCTTCATTTTTATAACTCTCACATTTGCAAAAAATAAATAAATAGTTTTTATCTATAGTAGGGAAAATATTATGGGTTTTTGCTTCACTCCTTAGAGCCTTAGTTATCAATAATTTCGGAACAAATGTATTCATAAACATCATGGAGTTGGATTGGCGGTTTAGGTTTATGTCTTGTTAGATGAAATATTCTTTTTGAAGTTTGAAATTATGGTATGATGGAACAATAAATGGGGAAAAATTTTATTTCTTTGTATTTTTTTATTTTATTTTCATGTTGGCACAACATTATTACTCAAATCCAGATAATAAATTGGAATAACATGCTTAAGTAAAAAATAAAAAGATCGGGTAACCCATTTTGTTTCCCAAAACCTATTTGAATATCAAAATAATTACTCACGAATAAAATGAAGCAAGAGAAATGTGAACAATATCGTATTAGAGACAAAACATCCCGTGCCATTACGGCACGGGTTAAGATCTAGTAATAATATAAAATAGGGAAAGGTGTTGCGGGACCGGGCAACATAGCCAGCCGGCCATGCCCTAGCCGTGGCAGGTCCCACACCTTGCAATCCATAATCTTTCATAAAAATTGTTATTTTTCTCATCTTGTGAAACTCCCCAGTTTTAGCAAAATACATGGTTTCTCCATATTTTCTCAAATATTGCGCGAACCATGAAAAAGCCAAAAGTAAACATGGTCACATGAATGACTAGGCTACTCACGAAAAATATATTAAAATACTATTATTTTAATATTCACAAAATATTGATCAAACGAGCATACTTGCTCATTCGAGCAAAATCGAGGATTTCGGTCAAAGATCGAACTCTTTTGAAAATCCAAAATATTGCTCAAACGCACATCGAAAATAATTTGAAACTCTCAAGACGGAAACACGAGACACCATGGTAACACATGCATGCCTTCTTGACCGACCAAGGTCATCCTAGGGCTTCCACAAAGCCGGTCCCACGCGTTTTTACACTTTTGACCTAATTTGCGCAATCGCTCATATTGGGTCCAAAGTCTTCACAACCAACTCAGAGTTTGTGCAAACGCCCATCAGCGGTCCCACGACCACCAAGGGTCGGTCTCATGCCACCTTGGTCGGTCCCTCACTTTTCTATAATTAGGTTTTATCACCTAATGCTCAATCCAAAGACTATTTCAATAAATGGTGGCTTAGGCATTTCATCGTCATTCCTTCACCAACTGGGCAACTCAGGACCCTGGTGTAACACTCACTCGGGAAATTGGGCATCACATGGACGTTCATAGTCCCATGTGGTCGGTCCCTCCTTTGCTCATGACCTATTTTCAGCAATTCGTCAATCGGTGAGCAATTGCTCAAAATTAGGTTTTCAACAAACGCTCAACAAATCACCATTCTCGAGCAAGTTCAAGCACTAAATAAATTTATGTTAATCCAGCAAACAAACACGGATTAATTATATAATTTTCATTAATCTACCAATATTTTTAATATTTTATTGGGTCACGTCACCAATAAATAAATAATTTGTCGAATTGAGCAATACTTGCTCAATTGCTTTCGATGATCATCTTAATTCATCGAATTGAGCAATACCAATTGCTCGAATATTGAGCCACTATCAATATTCAAGAACTTATCGATAATTAGTCGAATTGAGCCATACTTGCTCAATTGCTCGAATATTATCCAATCATCAATATTCGGTAATTTGTCGAATTGAGCAATACTTGCTCAATTGCCCAACTATCAATACTCTTGAGTTGAATCGAGCAATACTTGCTCGGATGCTCGAATTTACAATAATTGCACACGAGCAATATCAATATAAGAACTAACACATTCAAATCATTTGAGCAATCGCTAATCATGCGCAATTCAACAAAACTTAGATTCACTATCTAAAACTAATAAAATACACGCGTCATCATGAGACTCCACGGTCGTGAGACTTCAATCACTTCACATGGGGATATCACTTAGGGTTTTGGTATGGCGGCCTACGGCACGTGGATTCATCCACGATGAGAAATGTGAGTAAGTCGTGCAACTGGTTGAAGGAGTTAGCAAAGTAGTGGGTGGACGGTTAACCAAGTCTCCGCACGACAGGAACTGGTTTCACCACGATCTTCCACTTTCCCACTCTTCACTCATGAAACCGTCACACTTACTTGGATTAATGTGTTCGCTATTCTCGACAATATAAATAAGTCTCTCGGATCCACGATTGAACGACAACAATTTTTCGAGCAATCACTCAGAAAATTCCATCAATCGCTTGAATTTATTCGAACTCCTTTGTTTATCAAATTTTCAGAAACCTTCAACACATCCACAATCCTTGATCATCATTGATCCCAGACAATTCTCAACTTCCCTCCTACAGATCAACCCATCTCCCTCTTTGTGACCGAATTGACTCTGGAACGGCCATTGACTTGGTTTAGGAAGGAGTCCTACAGATTGATATCTCGAATCTAAGCACTCCCTTTGCAGTGCATCTGTGTGAGGTTCAGCAGTTTGCTCGGTCGAGGAGTCTCGACAGCACGCTCGATTCTTCATTTTCCTAAAAAACCAGTAAACCGTTTTTCCCCATCCACAGGTTTGCGACCACAGTGGGAGATTAATCTCTCGGTTGCAATCTTTCATTTTCACAAAATGGTTGATCTTAGGTATGGTTCAGTTACCAATCCTAACCCAAACAATGTTAGCACTAGCAACAACGGTGGTACTCCAGAAACCGTTCCTACTTCCTACTTCCAACGACGGTGGTAATATTACTCCTCCACAAACCAATATCGGAAGTAATCCTCTCTTTGGTCGGTCTCCCGAAGAAATCAGAGAAAATCCACCCACTATCGTCGATCTCATGAAAGTCCAGGAAGTTCTCGCCAAGAATCAAACCGATATGGCTAATACTCAGAAGGAGCTATGTAACTACCTCAAAACACTCACTGACAAGATGTCAAACAAAACTCAGGAGAATGGAAATGACAAATAAACATCTCCAACTACAATCCTGAAGTTATTCCAGTCCCTGACGATGATGAAGCCCGCAAAGCTGCAGAACCTGAACCTGCCGGTTTCATCACCCGTGAAGACCTGGAGCGTTTTATGGAGAATCGGGGAAAAGGTCATGCACCGTTGTGCACCGTCATCAACCTCCATATCCCACTGCTACACAAATAATCCCTCTCCCAAAAGGTTACACTTCTCCAACGTTCACGCTCTACAATGGAACGGGAAATGCTCGAGAGCATGTTTCTCGATTCTTGGAAGCATTAGGAGAACATGAACACAACCATGTTGTCCGTTTGAAGGAGTTTTCAAAATCACGACGAATTCGAGCATATATTTGGTATAACAACATTGCACCCAGTGGGAGCATAGCTAATTGGGGAGAAATGATTAATGCTTTCTACAGAAATACTTCTTTGTTTACGAGCAAGTTACTCTTTCGACTTAGGAAGGATGACTCGAGAAAAATGCGAAAATCCGAACGACTATGTGAAGAAGTTCGGGATTCAAGCTTTGGATTGTCATGATCCTAATGTCAGCGAGGAACAACTGGTGGACTTGTGCATCAACGGAATGATTCCAGTCTATAGAGCCGTGTTGGAAAATCTCCGATTTCAAACCTTTTCGAGAACTTCATGAAGCGGCCAAGAGATCAACAACCACCGCTCCGACTTTATTAGAAAGAACCAAGGATCACAAAGTCGAGGAACCGAACGCTCAAGCGAAGACCAACGAGCGTTTAATCAACAAGCAAGTACAATGTTGAAACTTCCATGAATGTTGTTGAAGGGAGCAAGAGAAAAGCTGAGACAGAGCAACACAAGAATGCTCCTCCGACGCCTCACCCTCCAAAAGCACCAAGGAATGACAACCAGGCTAGAAAT
Source organism: Papaver armeniacum (assembly GCA_023531295.1). Lineage (NCBI taxonomy): Eukaryota > Viridiplantae > Streptophyta > Magnoliopsida > Ranunculales > Papaveraceae > Papaver > Papaver armeniacum. The sequence continues at coordinate 156,727 of JAJJWW010017597.1, forward strand.
GCACAATCACCAGTTCAGCATCAACAAAACGATCAGGAAGTGCCTGACTTCCCTTTTCCCATTGAAGAAGTGATCGAACTTTTGGAAGTCTGGATCCAAGATGGTGCGATCAAATTACCTCCCGTCAAAAGGAACCAATCAAGAACAAATGGAAAATGCACGCCATCGCCATTTCCATAGGTATGTCAGCCATCTAACAAGTGATTGCAGAACTTTGAAGCACATATTCAAAGAAAAGGCCGACTCAGGGGAACTGGGGACTGAAGGAGTGCATAAAAATCCTCTCCCGATCAGAACATTCACACTCTCACGAGTAGCGACGGTCAAAGAAGCATTCCAATCCCTAATTGAGCATGCACGTGAGTTACTGTACTTATCGAAAGCTCAAAGAAATGATATGTTTTTTCATTGAACCACATTATGTCCGGGAAACGATTAGACATTCAAGAGATACTCCCTGAACCTCCAGTAACAGACAAGGAGTTGTACGACTGGGGACTTCTCAACACGGTTCATCTCAAAGGAAATGAATTCAAGCGAGCATTGGTCGACATTGGCACTGCTGTTAACATCATCCCTTTGAAAACCCTCAGAGCTGCTGGCATCACTCGACAAGAAGCGACTCATGCTCCTATCTCAATCAGAGACCATGAAGGAATCTCCAGGGATGTTTATGGTTACATCATTCTCAAGATAAGAAATGATTCAACACGGTTTCGAAACTAAATTTTTATAATTAAAGAGGATCCGGGATATGACATGATTCTTGGGCGAGCGTGGATTCATGATGGAAAAGTTGCTACGATATCTTCACCTTCAGTTGCACAATTCTCCGTTGAGAAAGCTCGACTCGGAAGATGATCAACCGTTCGAGCATTTTGGAAAAGTCGAAGCCTTGATGGAACTCACACAAAAACCTGGGGAGAGCGCCCACGAATTCGTCGGAAGGTTTCGCACTCAGGCAAGTCTTATTCCCCCTGATGCATATGTATTACCAACTTTCAAATATGCTACCCTAGTCCGGGGACTCAGTTCTTCTCAAAAACTAGCTATCACTAACGTTATGAGTGGTTAGTCTCACCTCGGGAATACTTCACCAAATGGTTAGACGCAGAACCTCTCCAAATCCATCATCTCACTAACACGGTCATTGTTAGGATAATGACTGAGTTTCACAATCAATATCCTAAATATTCTCCTTTGCACGAGTGTCCACATGTGCCACAGAATTGGAAAGCTCCACCAATATGAAATCCACGAGGAATTAGAACCAACGAGAAAATGTTCGAGGCACGAGCAACCAAACTTAACAAATTTTATGAAGGAGATTTGGTTCTTAAGGAAACTAGACGCAATTTTCATTCCACAAAGAGTTCTAACCGGGAAGGGCCTTTTATGATCGCTAAGTCGATTCTTTGGAGGATACTACAAATTGGCTGACATCAAGGGCAAGACAAGTATACCAGTGATTCATGAGAATTGGCTCAAGATTTTCGATGCATGAAGCATTCAACATTGGGTGTTTTATGTCCAAGACAAACGCTCAAGACTGACGTTTGCATCTTAGGATTTTATTTTACTGTAATTTCAATTCCTTCAAAACGTTTGCAATACTTGCATCCGGTATTTGAATTGACAATTTATTAAAAGTTCTTTTATTTAAGAAAATCTCTATCAAATCCAAAATCCAAAAGAAAATCCTCGGTCCAGATAAATTCAAAACCAACCAAAAATCAAAACCAAAGTAAAATCTCACATCTCTCAGAAGTTCATGAGATTATGGAAAGAAAACTAAAGAAAGCCATCAAAGTATGATTTCCGCTTCTCAGCATTCTCCAAGACTTGCAAAGCCGCTTTCTCCGACTCCAGCTTTTTGGTCAGCTCAACAATCTCAGTCATTTTCTCCATCACGGCATCAGTAGTAAAATGGATGTTCTTCACTAGTGCTTCCTTAATGGTGTTGATCTTCGACGAAGCCACTTCAAGTTAAAGCCAAGTCTCTCAGAATTCTCCAAGTTGTACTCCCAATCAAAGAGTACATCTCGAGTCACAGTATCTCTGGCCCTGGTTCGTATATCATCTATAACACGCAATATGTTTCCTAATTGCATTTTCAAGAAGTAGCTACGTTCAGGATCTCTCGTAACAACAATATGACCTTACATCTTCCACAATTTCTCATACATATTGGCATACCCAAAGGTGGGAACATTTGAATCCGCCAAGATACATGATACGGGAGTAAAGCACCAAAGGAGGCTCACAAATAATCCCTGCATTGGGATATTCGTGTATTATTATATGTTTCTCGACTCTTTGGAACACCCTCATGGTCATTGCAACATCTTCTTCGGGACGATCTCTTTTGTTCTTGGCTCGGTTTCAATAGCAACTGGAGTCTCAGTTTCCTCCACGGCTTCAGCAGTGATATTCTCATAACCCGGATGTGCAGAGCTGATGATGTCACTGCTTTGATTCACCATATTGCTCGAATCACAAACTTTGGTTCTAGTATTCTCAACTTCAGTATTCGGTGCCTGATACGAAGATTACATGAGATTAGGAGGATTCAAGCATGGGGATCAAAGGAAATCATAAAATCTGGCATGTAAGTGAACTAACACCATCTAAGTTCTTTATTATGCATCAAATACATGGGCAAATGGTGTGGAAGCCATGAGACACGTTTTTCGACAAGCTCGTCTGAAGAAGTTTTACACTGCCCTGTATAAAACGGAAAACTGGGAGTAATTGGTGAGGAATCTAAGCTTGAGTCATATACCGTTCTCTTTGTATGTGTGTTTTATATAACATATCAAAATTTCATAGTAATCGGATAAACGAGTAAGGAGTTCTAGCCAAAACATTGGACTACATGCCAGCTGAAAATTTCCTGAAAGTCTCCTGGAAGTTTACTGTTTCGCTGATTTCAGCCCCTAAACATGCTCAAAACTCTAAAAGCTTCTTCCAGAAAGCTTGGAAATTTCGTGGGCATAAGGATACATGGGCAGATCGCGAAAATCTGACATCGTATGAATATTTTATGGCGTTTTTGCTAAAAAGTTGAGTTCCGAATTTTCTGGTGACGTATTTTACTAAAGTTTCTTCGTTCATTCGTATGGATTCTCACTTATTCAACCAGCAATCCTACACCTCTATGAAGATAACAAAAAATGGATACTTACTTGAGGAGTCTCCAACTCATTCGAAGGGTTAACAGGGTCGGCATTAACATTGGGAGCACCATTATTTCCATTCAGTCGGGATTCTTGAGGATTCTCTTTCTCACTACTATTTAAAGACGAATGAATAACATGACCGTGTTGGCTTTCCACAATAATATCCTCATGGATCCATCAATAATAATCATCATTATTTCATTCAAAGAAATCCTGAAATCACTTACACAAAAGGATACTCACATTTATCTCTCCATCGATGCTGGATTCCTGAATTGTTCGTATAAAGGAAAGATGAAGACCGTCAATAACCGATGGAGCAAAATTCTGAAACAAATTAACTGTATTCTTTTGGGATCCTAATTACATGGATGAGAAAATCGCAACGATAAGAGAAGTGCAAACAACTCACCAAAGAAGCGGCTGGGGACTGCATACTATTCGCTATCATTCTGTAATTCACCCTGCTCCTGCTTTCTCCACCCTGAGGACTGTCTTGCCATTCAGAGAAGTCTACATGAATTCGAGGACAACACAACCGCCCTACAATGAATTAATCGAAACAATTAAAGGTGCGATTACTATGCTTTTACCAAAAATCATAAGAAAATATCTACCTGTGAAGATTCTGGAGATGTTTTTGTTTTATCACCACTAGAAACAGGTTTCAACCATGGGTGATCCAAGAGTATTTCAGAAGAAGGAAACACTCGTGTCGGAGATTTGACATCCATCACAAACTTATACCAGCGTTCGAGTTGTTGATTCCAGAATTCTGCATAACATGGAGTTACGTAAATATCCCGGCCGGTAAAAGAAGACACATAATCGCTCCCTTCCACATGTGTGTTATCTAAATGAGCCTTCGAATACTCAACCGATGGTTTATTCATTCGATGACTGGAGCACAACTGATCGAGACCCATTTGTCGAGCCGCACTATCAATATTATATTCTTCTACCCGAAATTCTCCTTGCATCACCGACACTATGTAACCAGGAGTGCAACTCAGCATAAAAGACTTCTCTCCATTACCCATACTTCAAGGTGATGATCTATTTAGTATCATTGAAAGTGATCAATTGCAAGAAGAAAGGAGGAACTGTCGTCCAAGGACGAAAGTTGAACTCGGACTCGGTGTCTAAAATCTTTGGTGAGGCGTGTCTTTGGTTGTGGTCGCTTTGTAGACCAACGCATAATCCTAGCACTATTTTTCTCAAAGATGGCATGACGAGCGTCAACATTAGGTCCTTGTAAGACCCTACGAGGAGTTGGAGCATATTTTTCAAGGTGCTCCCACATTAAAGCTTGGAGAAACATGGTATTAGAATATGTTTCAATCTTCATGAAGCCGTCGAAGACACTAGAGTCTACAACTAGGGAGTCTAAATTAGCAAATAACGAACCCAAAAATAGACTACCAATGGGAAGTTTCTCACCTTTAGCCATCTTTATAGCGAAAGAAATAACAAACGGTTTCAACAAATGTCCACTATCTTCAAGAATATCTCTGGATATCCACAAACATAAGAAGGCAGCAATGGTCAAAGTATCAGGTTCTTCAGGAATCACGTCTCTCGGCCACCGGTATCTCAATCATTCAGCATAGCAAGTTTTGGGTGGATCGTTGAGTTTGTGCATTGTAGCTTCCAACACGCTAGACATCACATCTTCCTCTGCTGAGAGTTCTCCAGGGAAATTACCAGTAATTAGAAGATTCAACAGAGCAACTACATCTTCCAAAGTGATAGTGAATTCTCCCCATCTGCATATGAATGTATGAGTAGGAATGCACCAACGAGCAAGCGAGCCACCATACCTGGTATATCATGATTGATCACTAAATCCCCAGTCGCTTGAATAGCTCGTGTCACTTGTGCACGAACCAGCATAGTTCTTACATGGCTATAGCCCAGCATGTGACGTGCCCATCCGGAGAAATGTGCCAGGGGTTTTCGAGAAAGTTTGACTTCCACGTGAGAACCCAAATAGTGCTTCCCACTCAAACAGAATCTAATTATCTTCTGAGGACTTACCAACTTGTTCTGAGTAGTGCTTTTGGGATTTATGAGCAACGGAATGCGGAACTGAAGGACGCCTTTCGGGTTTGTACTGAAACACAAATAATTCGTCATCAACATTTGGAATGTTCTTGGTCTTATCCTCCTTTCTCGTAGAAGTCCTAGAATCATCATTTCTTGAAGATACATTAGCAGAAACCTCCTCTCCAGAAGAATCCTCTCCAGAATCATCACCTCTAGAAGAATCATCATCTACGGAAGATGCGTACAGCAGAAACATCCTCTCTGGGAGTTCTCTCTCTAGAAACATCGTCTTCAGGAGCGCTACTACGGGAATCAGTCATCTTGGAAAATTGATGTGACATTCATACATGAATTTCATCAACACAATGGAATTAAAGCAACAGAATAGTTATGATGCTCACATCAATGTCTACAAAAATGGTAACCCTCAACTCTTACCTGTTTACGATTTCACGAACTTAGTGATAACACCGTAAACTCTAGAAATTTACTCCTTTCTTCAAACCTTCAAGGACGAGCAACACTTAAAGTCAAACACTAACTTTTCGACCATGAATGCTTCATATAAACTTCATGTGAAATGCTGTCATACACTATAAATAACCTGCATACACGAATTCGTCAACTCATGGAAATATTGTTTACTTTCAACTATTTTCCATAAATCAAAGTTTGATTTTTCTTTTAAACAAAAACGTGAACAGGTCACGTGTTTTAAAAAAAAAAAAAATCGTGAGTTAATAACTCACGTAAATTATGCATAAAAAAAAAACTTTTGCTCAAACGAGCATTCGAACGAGGTCTTTGTTATTTTTGTAAAAGTCTACATGTTCCAAACAAAAATTTGAAAGTTCACACATAAATTTTGTAATGAACTACAGGTCTTTTCAAAATCCCTTTAAACTCTAAGGATCATTATTTATTACTTCTACTACGAACAAACCTACGTTCTCAAAAATATTTGTGAAAGTTCATGCTTTGAAAACAAATTTGGGTTTTCATGAAACCTCATAAAAAAAATTTTATCTACTGCAACTAGACCATGTCTATTCAATAATATATGTATCTATTTCATATTAGGGATTTTTTTGCTCGTTTCTTAAACTATCAAACGAACGCGCATACGTATTTTCAAAAGTAACAAAATTTCATAAAATCTACATCTACATACTCACATGAAATTTTGTTTTATAAACAATTCATGAAAATACCAAAACATACGGTAAAAAAAAAAAAAAAAAAAAGTTCGGAAGGACGTACTGACGGGCGTCGGTGGAACTTGACTGGACGACAAACGGAGGTGATCGGCGGCGGCGAAATCCGGCAAAAAACTTTTTCCCTAGCTGCAACTCGCGTGAGAATGGTGAAGAGAGGAGGTGCTTGGTCGATCAAAAATAAAAAGAATTTTAGGGTCTCTTCCCTTTTATATTAATTTTATTTCCAAAACCTAATAAAACACGGGTTTCCTTTTTTGGACTCGGGCCCATAAATCCTAAATCGACCAAAAACTGGACTTTTGACCGACCAAATCAGCGATGCTTCATCTCTCCGTGCTCACGAAATCACATTCTATCATACCATCAGGGTCCTCACCCAAATATTTGCTCGTACTTGACACCATTGGAGCAAATCGAGGATTTTGATAATACCTTTGTAGATCGAGTTCAACCACTGATCTCGTCGACTGAAAATCACCATTTTATGCTTATTGCGGAACATGACTGTCCCTCACTAAGCAGGGGACTTAATGTAGATGGTGGATTTTCCACAAAGGGAAAAACAGTAAAATCATGATGCATGTTTCTGACACGGCTTTCAGGCAAGCGGCGATTCATATTTTACGAAGCCACGATGAATATTTCTTTCGAAAAGCCTCCACTAGCGAGCGTTCGATCCACGGCATTTCGTCGTGCCCTCTATGTAGAATAACCTAATTGGGCGGTTCTCCAGTAAGATTGAGAGCAATAACGCCTTCAGGACGTCGTTGATACTCACTGTTCCCTGATTACATGAGAGAGACCCCCCCTACATAGAAGAACGATTGGGCGGTTCTCCGTAAGATTGAGAGCAATAACGCCTTCAGGACGTTGGTGACATTCATTGTTCCCTGACTATGTAGAGAGAGCGTGTATAGATCCAGGCGGTTCTCCGTAAGATTGAGAGCAATAACGTCTTCAGGACTTCGGAAACACTCGATGTTTCACTGACTATATGCAAGAGATTAAATTCTACCGTGACATTCACCACTGAATTCCTAGAAGATAATCTATCTTATCTCATTACTCCTATTTCATGATCGAAATGGTAATAGATAAATGTATTACTCGATTTCATGATCGAATCCACGGATGATCTCATGAAATGGTAATAGATATTACTCCGATTTCATGGTCGAACCCCAGTGGCTGGTCTCATGAAATGGTAATATCACCATTTATTTTATTACTCCGATTTCATGGTCGAATCCACGGCTAATCTCATGGAATGGTAATAGATAATCTCATTACTCCGATTTCATGATCGAATCCTGGCTGATCTCATGAGGTGGTAATAACTACTTTCATTACTCCGATTACGTGGTCGAATCCACGATCCCATGGAATGGTAATACCTATTTTATTATTCAATTCATGGTGAATCCACAGTGATCCTATGAATTGATAATAAAAACTACTCATTTTACTACTCGGTTTCATGAATCATTCTCCTTTGAATTTCATGAATTAGTAATAAATACTCAACAATCGGGCATCTGGACTTCCAGAGTAAGCCCCATAAAGGCGGGTGCGAGTGTACTCAACAATGATGCACGAACAACAAGCACCCAAATGCGCGAACGCGCATCAAAATATGGACAAATGAGGAATCCACACAAAACGGGAGAGAGAAAATAATAACATTAAAATAATGGAGAAGCGCCCATGGGCGGGCCCCCGGCCGGCCGTGGGTGCCTAGCGTGGCCGATCCCATGCTTCCTCCATTATTTTCCTTATTTTGTTGTTTTCATAAACTCATGAATACTCCTCCATTCCATCAACTTTCTTTGTTTGAGCAAAACTCGTGGTTTCTCCATATTTTCATGGTTTCTCCATATTTTTGTGGGATTTCACAAAAGAAATAATAATATAAAATAGGGAAAGGTGTTGCGGGACCGGGTAACACATCCAGCCGGCCATGCCCTAGCCGTGGCCAGTCCCACACCTTGCAATCCCCAATCTTTCATAAATTGTTATTTTTCTCATCTTGTGAAACTCCCCAGTTTTAGCAAAATTCATGGTTTCTCCATATTTTCTCAAATATTGCGCGAACCATGAAAAAGCCAAAAGTCAACATGGTCACATGACTGACTAGGCTACTCACGAAAAATATATTAAATATTATTATTTTAATATTCACAAAATAATGATCAAACGAGCATACTTGCTCGTTCGAGGAAAAATCGAGGGATCAAGATCGAACAAGAAAATCCAAAATATTGCTCAAACGCACATCAGAAAATATTTGAAACTCTCGATACGGAAACACAGACACCATGGTAACACATGCATGCCTTCTTGACCGACCAAGGCCATCCCCAGGGCTTTCACAAATCCGGTCCCACACGTTTTTACACATTTGACCTAATTTGCGAATCGCTCATATTGGGTCCAAACTCTTCACAACCAACTCAGAGTTTTTGCAACCGCCCATCAGCGATCCCACGACCACCAAGGGACGGTCTCATGCCACCTTGGTCGGTCCCTCACTTTTCAATAATTAGGTTTTATCACCTAATGCTCAATCAACACTATTTCAATAAATGATGGCAGAGCATTTAATCGTCATTCCTTCACCAAGCTGGACAACTCGGGACCACTGGTGTAACACTCACTGGATAAATTGGGCATCACATGGACGTCCATAGTCCCATGTGGTCGGTCCCTCCTTTGCTCATGACCTATTTTGGCAATTCGTCAATCGGTGAGCAATTGCTCAAAATTAGGGTTTCGAACAAACGCTCAACAAATCACCATTACGAGCAAGTTCAAACACTAAATAAATTTATGTTAATCCGACCAAACAACACACGGATTAATTATATAATGTTCGGTAATCTACCAATATTTTAATATTTTATTGGGTCACGTCACCAATAAATAAATAATTTGTCAAATTGAGCAATACTTGCTCAATTGCTCGATGATCATCAGTAATTCATTGAATTGAGCAATACTTGCTCAGTTGCTCGAATATTGAGCCACTATCAATATTGATAACTTATCGATAATTAGTCGAATTGAGCAATACTTGCTAAATTGCACGAATATTATCCAATCATCAATATTCAGTAATTTGTCGAATTGAGCAATACTTGCTCAATTTCCCAACTATCAATACTCTCCGTTGAATCGAGCAATAGTTGCTCAGATGCTCGAATTTACAATAATTGCACACGAGCAATATCAAATATAAGAACTAATATGTTCAAATCCATGAATCGCTGAGCAATCGCTAATCATGCGCAATTCAACAAAACTTAGATTCACTATCTAAAACTAATAAAATACATGTCAGTCATGCAGACTCCATGATTCGTGAGACTTCAATCACGTCACATGGGGGATATCACTTAGGGTTTTGGTTTGGAGGCCTACGACACGTGGATTCATCCATGATGAGAAATGTAAGTAAGTCGTGCAACGGTTGAAGGAGTTAGCAAAGTAGTGGGTGGATGGTTAACCAAGTCTCATACGACACGGGCCCGGTTTCACCACGATCTTCCACTTTACCACTCTTCACTCATGAAACCTTCACACTTACTGGGATCAATGTGTTTGCTATTCTGACAATATAAATAAGTCTCTGGATCCACGATCGAACGACAATAATTTTTCGAGCAATCACTCTCAGAAATTCCATCAATCGCCCAGAATTTATTCAAATTCCACAGTTCATCAATTTTGCAGAAACCTTCAACACATCCACAATCCTTGGTCATCATTGATCCCACACAATTCTCAGCTTCCCTCCTACAGATCAACACATCTCCCTCTTTGTGACCTAATTGACTCTAGAACGGCCATTGACTTGGTTTAGGCCGGAGTCCTACAGATTGATCTCTCTAATCTAAGCACTCCCTTTGCAGTGCATCTGTGTGAGGTTCAGCAGTTTTCTCGGTCGAGGAGTCTCGACAGCACGCTCGATTCTCCATTTCCCTAAAACACCAGCAAACCGTTTTCCCCATCCACACCTACTCGGTTTTATAAAAACCTAAGGTTAAAGGAGAATTGACTCTAGTCACAACTAGCATCACACATGAGGTGTTGGGATTAGGTTTCCCAGTTGCTAAAGTTCTCCTTTATATAGTCTTCAAATCAGGGTTTGAAATCAATGTTACCTTGGTAACAAAGCATTCAATATTCATCATTAGATAAAAAACTGATTAGACTCAAGCTAATATCTTTCAACCGTTAGATCGAACTTATCTTGTTACACACAAATGAAAAGTGACTTCATGATTTAGATATGAGTAATTAGTACCTAAACATGTGCACCTTTGTTGGCTCAACAATAGTTAACAACCTTACTAATCTTAACCATAACTAGTTCAAATGACTCAAATGAAACTAGTTCTAGAGTTGTTCAATTGTTTATATTCTCATAGAAGTATACAAGACACAATTGAAGCAAAAACGATTTTGATTCACCCGAATCAATTCATGAACATTATAGCCACGGTTTGTAAAAGATTGCATTCCTTATTATATAAATGTATTAGCTCATGAACAAACCGATTTTAGAACATACCCCATTCAAGTATGCAAACGGGTACACATACTTAAGTAGCCGGACTTGGACTGTGTTCGCCAGTATGCAAACTGTACGCATACTGTAGTACACTTCCAAGTTTCAATTGAATCCGATACATCGTCTTGGTGCACATATTATAGTACCGGACTTCAATCGGCTTCACCGGTCGCGTACATGTACGCATACTCTAGCTCCCGGACTTTACGACCTCGCCGGACACATACGGGCATGCATACTACATCTAGGTCTTGGATCAACACATATGCAAGTACGCATATTGTGCACATAATGCAATTATGGTTAAGTGTTCTAAATTCCCATTTCAATCATTGAAACATTCTAAGAAGACGACAATAGCTGTCTCACACAATCTATTATCTTCAAAGCAATTTTCAAGTGATCGAATGATCAATATGAAACATTCCGAGTCTACATCAAATGACTGTCTCACACAAATCATGTAAGATGTTACAAGGCGATTTTCATAAGATCATCTTTTGACTTGTGTCAAGGATATAAGATGAACTTGGTTAAAGCGAAAGCTTACCAACACATATTTCGATAAATATATAAATGAGTTAAACTCAACTCAAAATATCAAATATGTATAATCGAAGTCTATATAGCTATACGACCTTCGTCTCAAATAGGAGATAAAGTAGATAGAATTTTGAGTGATAGATGAGTTCAAGTCTCCACATACCTTTTTTTGATGAAGTTCCACAAGCTCCCCTTAGTAGTTCTTCGTCTTCAATCGATGAATGTCGTGAAGTCTAATGCTCAACCACACTTTCTATCATAATCCGAGACTTAGCTATAAGTAGACTAAAAATCAAGACTTATAGTTTTGGCAACTAAACTTGACAACAAGCTTGAGATAGCAACGCTTGCGAGTTCGACCAAGCAGTGCTCTAACAATCTCCCGCTTTGTCAATTTTAGTGACAAAACTATCAATACATATGGAATACAAAATAAATAAACTTTGTAGCTCTCAATCCAAATGCTTGATTTCCTTGGTTCTTCAACATTACTCGAAATCTTCGTCACTTCCAAGTACTCCAGTGATTCTGAATATGTTCAACTCAACATCATAGTTGTTGAAGATCTGTAGCTATAACAATGAGAAAATAGTAGCTCTCAATCATTGTTATACATTGTCATAGTATTATTACACATCATCAAAGTCCAATTGTATCACAACTTTGACAACAATACTATGGTGATATGTATCACTCCCTTTAGTCAATACTTTATCTCACATGAAAACCACTCCCCCTTACATAATGATCCGTAAACCATATGTATTGGTAGTGTGAACTACACATTAATTCTCCCCCTTTTTGTCAATATAAATTGGCAAAGGTACGAAAACTAGTGGGATCATAATGAAATTCTCATAGAGACACTTCATGACTAAAAGAGAAGATATCAACTTTGTGTCGATGATTTCACATAGTCGAAACTAGTGTATTCATCAAGGAGTTTATAAAGATACAAGAAAACTCCTACAAAATTCCATAGCCGCACTCCCTACAAAGATTTGGCAATTAAGCACAAGTTCAATTAAGAACTCTCCCTCGTAAAATGTCATTCCCGAAAAAACAACAAGAGAGACCTTACTTTCACAAGAAAAGAATGATTTCTTTGGGCATTAACAAATCACATGAAACATGAATTTGTATCCAAAATACTCAATTAAATTAACCACAAGAGAACCCATGATTAGTTTAATCGAAAATGCTCAATATAAGAGAACTTATGGAGCCACACAGTACTTTCACATAGAAGTGGATCAGGGAAAGACCAATACTGCAGAATATTCAACGATTCATTCCATTTTTCATCTATATTTGCATAAAGACATTTAATAGACTTAATCTTTGCAATCAAAAGTTCATCATATCTTCATCAATATTTGCATAATGACATAATAGGCTTAACTTTTGACATATATGGGACAATCTTAGTTGTCGGACGCAAACACACATATCCCATAACAAGTTGCAATATATAAAACCATAAAGGTTAATACTGCAAAATCATCTTCCAAATAAACTTTAGAATTTAAATACATAAATCTAAAACATTGCAAGATGAAAAATCGTTGGCAATAGCTATGTGTACTCACAATAATAGCTATTCCAAACCCTAGTTATACTTCTTAAAACACAAGAATAAATTCTCATAAGAAGTTTTCTAGACAAAAAGACAACAAACAAAAATCAAAAGATTCCTAAACCATCAAAACCGATCATGAACGGAAACCAAAGATCACTTAGGAACCCCATGAGTCTTGAGTCCTTTGAGCTTGTGATTGACATCATCCATTACATCTTCAGAGAAGATATCCTCATTGAGAAGATCTTTAACATGTGTCTTCATGAGAACAAGGTCTGAATTAACCTTTTTCAACTCAGTTCATAACACATCAAGACCCTTCATAGTATCAACAAGTTGCAGTTTTGCTTCCTCAAAGTATTTAAGAAAATCATGAACCACTTCAGCAGAAATCTCTTCATCATCCTCAATGTTTGAATAATTATCAAGAGATTGAGAAGAGGAGTCCTCAACTTCTACAAGGGTTCTTTTCTTCTTTACATCAAAATCTAAATATATAACATTATCAACAAAATCTTCTGGAAAATCCCAAGAACAAGGTGGAGAAGACATTCTTGATAATAGAAAACCTAGAGTGAGAAAACACCACTCAATAGGAAGGACATATAAACGGTTCCGGAAAACTTTTAGGGTTTCCAAAGTTGATTCGTGACATGTAACACGGGTACCCATACGAACACAACTTGACCCATAGGCGAAACACACTAAAAAAATGCAAACAAAGAAGACTGTTTGGAAAGCAATATTTTGCTAAGTGAATATTTTCACAAAACTCGGCTCAATAGATTTTATATTCTCACAAGAGAAAAATCTAGAGCATTAATGTAACATTTGTATCACATTAAAACTTCAAGAAGAACAATAATGATAAAATCTAATACAAATACTTGTGCAAAAATGTCTGTAAATGATGATCCAGCTAAGAACGATAAGAGAATAGCTACACAATCAGAAAAGATTTTGACAGCAATTATACCTGATCACATCTCACTCAACTAGGATTTTTGTGTGAGTGAGATTTCAACCCTGTGATTAATTAGCACAAGTATGAGCTTTTTGCTTATCAAATGAATGTTGTTCACAATGAAACCTCTTTTTCCTAAATTTTTGAGGAAAAGTTTTTTGATGTGAAAAGTTATCATAAAATATACTATCATGAAGATACGACTCATAATATGGATTCTTGCCCGAAGAATTTTGTCTAGAGGGATTCGACAGTCTATTGATGAGCTCTTTGTATCCTTCAATTATCAAATTTGGGTTGTCTTTTATATCACCATTTTTGCTTTCTTCTGGTACCCTTTTCACATCAAGAACAACAACATCTCAATTTTAAACCGAAGAAGATCCTTGAAATCTTCTTGGACGATTTTTGTTACGATGGCTTTTGCGATCTTGAACATTTGAAGAATAAATAGAACTGACTTTCCTGGAAGGATTCACAGGGTGAGTACTACAACCAATTCGTTTAGACATACGAATGTCAGTTGCACCTTTGAGAATTGAATCTAAGGTGCGTTAAAGTTGAACAATATAATTGTCATTCAACCTAGATTTGCTCTTACGTTCAACATGTCCTTTTGAATCACAAAAGATAAACACTTTATGATCACCGAAGTGATTAGAATGAACAATCTTAACACCATCGTTAGGAGATTTCTTCCTTCCTTGTGATGTGGAGATTCCTTGATTAGAGGAGGAACCAGGCACATCTTTTCCAACAGGAAGGGATTGCGATTTAACTTCTGGAACTAAAGTCTCAGTTGAGTTAGAAGCGATCAGTATAGTGGACTCTTCAGAACATCCTTGAATAGAGAGTTTACTCAAAAGACGTTCAATTTCCAAGGCATCCTCTTTGAGTTTAGCCTCTAGTAAGGTTCGTGAAGAACAAACTAAGGCATTTTCTTCATGGAGAACCTTTAATTGAGAGTCACGAGCATTACCATACCAACAAGCACGTTGACTTTTTGTTTCAACCAATTGATTTTATCAGCTAGTAAGTTTTAAAATCACACTCTCTTTGGCTGCTTCTTTTTCTACTTCAGAGTCAGACTCGTCGGTAAAATAATCAGGAAAACACTTATCAATACATGTCTGTTTCGTTGGAACACAATGTTCATCTAAATTCGAGATAGACGAATCTTTCTCTTTAATGGATTTCATGGAAACATAAATTTTATCTCTGGTGATGCGTTTATCAGAGATAACACTACTGTCCATAGAGATAGATCATCGCTACAAACACAGACTTATGAGGTCTTAAACGTGTTTGCATGCTTTGATACCAATTGAAAGAGCATGGGTCTAACAACCACACCAGATATTTCGCTTAGCAATCTGTATGGAATAACTCCAATATACTTTTAAGAGAATCAACTAGATAGTCAGACTCAATCTTAATAAAGGTATATCAAATAGTTATATCTCTGCTTCTTAATATAATTAGCAAATCAAACAGATAGAAATCCGTGAGCCTGATTAACATAAGAAACAACTTGGACGATATCAAAAACTAACATCCAAGTGTCAATCAATTCAATCAACAACCAAAGGTTGGATTCACAATTGTTTGAACTTACACACAACCTGTGATATTTCAATTATATAAACAAATATAATGCGGAAAATAAATAACACAGGCACCAGAAGTTTTGTTAACATAAAAACCCCGGGACCTAGTCCAGATTTGAACACCATATTGTATTAAGCCGCTACAGACACTAGCCTACTCCAAGTTAACTTCAAACTGCAATGTAGTTGAGCCCTAACCAATCTCACATTGATCAAGGTACAATCGCGTTCCTTACGTCTCTAGAGCCACGCAGGATTCTGCGCACTTGATTCCCTTAGATGATCTCACCCACAACTAAGAGTTGCTACAACCCAAACTCCAAGACTTGATAAACCAATCTATCTCACACAGAAAAGTCTATTGAATAGATAAATCTTTCTCCCACAGATATACCTATGAGTTTTGTTTCGTCTTTTGATAAATCAAGGTGAACAGGAACCAATTGATATACCAGACTTATATTCCCGAAGAACAGCCTAGAAATATCAATCACCTCACAATAATCTTAATCGTATGGTAGCGAAAAAAGATATTGTGGAATCACAAACGATGAGACTAAGATGTTTGTGACTACTTTTTATCTTGCCTATCGGAGATTAAATCTTGAGCAAATCTTAGAGAAGATAGTACTCAATCACGATAGAAAATAGCAAGATCAGAACACGCAACTACAGAGAAAATAGTTGGGTTTGGCTTCACAATCCCAATGAAGTCTTCAAGTCGTTAACCTACTGGGTTTTAGAAAAACCTAAGGTTAAAGGAGAATCGACTCTAGTCGCAACTAATATCACACAAGAGGTATGGGGATTAGGTTTCCCAGTTGCTAGAGTTCTCTTTTATATAGTCTTCAAATCAGGGTTTGCAATCGATGTTACCTTGGCGACAAAGCATTCAATATTCACCGTTAGATGAAAACCTGATTAGACTCAAGCTAATATCTTTCAACCGTTAGATCGAACTTATCTTGTTACACACAAATGAAAAGTGACTTCATTTAGATATGAGTAACCGTACCTAAGTGTGTGCACCTTTGTTGGCTCAACAATAGTTAACAACCTTATTCATCTTAACCATAACTAGTTCAAATGACTCAAATGAAACTAGTTCTAGAGTTGTTCAATTGTTTATATTCTCATAGAAGTATACAAGACACAATTGAAGTAAAATCGATTTTGATTCACTCGAATCAATTCATGAACATTATAGCCACGGTTTGCAAAAGATTGCATTCCTTATTATATAAATGTATTAGTTCATGAACAAACCGATTTTAGAACTTAACCCACCCAAGTATGCAAATGAGTACGCATACTTAAGTAGCCGGACTTGGACTGTGTTTGCTAGTATGCAAACGTGTACGCATATTGTCGTACACTTCCAAGTTTCAGTTGAATCCAGTACGCGTACTGGTAAGCATACTATAGTACCCGGACTTCAACTGACTTCGCCAGTATGCGTACATGTACGCATACTCTAGCTCCCGGACTTTAACTGACCTCGCCAGTACGCATACGGGCATGCATACTACATACCGGTCTTGGATCAACACATATGCAAGTACGTATACTATGCACATAATCCAATTATGGTTAAGTGTTTTAAACTCCCATTTCAATCATTGAAACATTTTTAGAAGACGACAATAGCTGTCTCACACAAACTATTTATCTTCAAAGCAATTTTCAAGTGATCGAATGATCAATACGAAACATTCCGAGTTTACATCAAATGACTGTCTCACACTAATCATGTAAGATGTTACAAGGCGATTTTCACATGATCATTTTTTGACTTGCATCAAGGATATAAGATGAACTTGGTTAAAGCGAAATCTTACCAACTCATATTTCGAGAAATATGTAAGCGAGTTAAACTCAGCTCGAAATATCAAATGTGTATAATCGAAGTCTATATAGCTATACGGCTTTTGTCTCAAATAGGAGATAGAGTGGATAGACTTTTGAGTGATAGATGAGTTCAAGTCTCCACATACCTTTTGTTGATGAAGTTCCACAAGCTCCCCTTAGTAGTTCTTCATCTTTAATCGATGAATGCCGTGAAGTCTAATGCTCAACTACACTTTTTATCCTAATCCGAGACTAAGCTGTAAGTAGACTAGATATTAAGACTTATAGTTTGACAATTAAACTTGACAACAAGATCGAGATAGAAACGTTTGCGAGTTTGACCGAGTAGTGATCTAACATATACGAAAATAAAAAAAAACCTTTTGTTAGTTACTCGAGAGTTTGCACTTCCAAAACTATAATCCGATATTTTCCTTTGATGTTTGCTTTTGATTTTAATTATTATTTTAATCAGTGTCACTGGGAGATGAGCCTAGAAAGGCTTCAAGTATCACTTCCATATCACTCTTCAAGTGTTGAAGTAAAATCAAGAACTTGTTCTCAAGAGCTTGGTTGTATTTTTTCTCTTGGTTTAGTTGATCAAGCACATACATATTGATCTCTTTTATCATTTGCTTTCGTTTTTTCTTAGGCTAAGAGTGGCGTTTTCGACTTTTAATAATTAATTATTCGTTTTTAAGTCAGAAGCTTGTTTCTCAGCCTGCGGTTCCGGATTTGGTTCTTTTATATTTGCAATACCTGATGATAAACTAAAGAAAGACGAGTTCGGTTCATCGCGTGACGAAACACCATTACATTTTAATTGATACCCATGGATTACCAAGCCTTGAAAGTTTATAAGCCTAATAGCATCAGCACCTCTAGGGAAGCTTGATTTGAAAATGTCAACATCACTCTCTTTATTATTGGCTTGAGAAAGATGCTCGAGAGAAATCTAGATATCCTAGATCATCAAAGTTTTTGACTTCAAGAAGAAGAAGTATATTAGAATTATCTTATATATTCCTTGATTCTCGCATAATACTCGATTTTGGATACTACGGTGGATGAATAACTACCGATCAACATACCACGACATTATTACTCACTTAAATCTTAATCGGTGGTCTTGCTATCTAAAAACATGAAGATGATAACACCATCTCCGTCTATGTCGATCGCAACTTTGAAGGTGTATAGTTCATCCATGTCACTGCAGATATATCCATAGTGGTCAATGTTTCTTCAATATAATGTAAGTTGTATTATCTTCACTAGTTGTAAGCATGCATAGGCCTTAATGATTGTTAACTATTGGAGTATTCTTTGGAAGTGATAAAACATTAAGTTCCTCGATAGGTATTAAGAATATTCTTTCACTTGACTTTGACTTAGTCAAAGACAACTAGTTCTTTACATTCTTAAATCTGTATAAATATTGTTTTATCGGTATATCCGTAATGACTACTAAAACTTCTCAAATATCATTTTCCATTTATTCTCTATTTAAAATCGACATGGTATCGATAGATTTTCAACCTAGTTCAACATTTCGTTGTCAAATCAATATCAATTCAACATTAAGTCTTATTTCTTATCAATTTAAACATTAAATCAATCCAATATCGATTTATAGGTTTTTCTGATTATCAAAGATTTTCTTGATTTCAGACCTACTTTTCTTTGCATTTTTTACTTCAATTTCTTGTCAAAATGTGTAATGCCAACAACAAGAAGCATGTCTCACAACAATAACAACAATCCTCGACATAATTCACTCAAAATCCACGGGGAACAACATTCAATCATTCCGTTGCATCTTCTTCCCACTCTGGTAGTTCCTCCCTGAAATTTTCTTTACCTTTCACTAGTATCAATAATTTTGTGTGTAAGAACCTCGATTGTACCAATTATATTTGTGGAAAGATAAATCTGGTTCGATTTTGATCTCCATTGATCTTTTTGGTTATGTGGATGGAGATATACAAGAACCACCAAAATAAGTCCTTACAGTATAATATAACATTTTCAAGGAAATATGAAATTTAGTGACTTATTTTGATGAAAATATAAATACTTTCTAGGATTTCAATTTTAGAATATAGCAGCGGAATACTGTGTAAGTCACTATATACTAGTAGGCAATCTATTTAGGACCATAGATTTATTTTATTCGAGAATAGGGTAAAAAAAAAGTAGTAGTGTAGCATCATATATTATGTATAGTTAGAAAACCTTTGGGAAGTGTCGCAACAAACACCAATAGTATTTTAAGGTCTCAATAGAGTGAGGTTTGAATACAGAGATAGATACCAAAACATACAATATAAATAATATATAAAATATTGAAAGCTCAGTTGCGTGAGAATCTAATATTACATAAGTATATGGAGAGGCTACATGATCAACATGTAGCAAGAGTTTTTTACTTTAATTCTCTTGTGAAATATATATAATATAAAAATATGAATTTTATATTTATGATGTCGGGTCAGTGACATATAAAGTTATGATATTTCTATTTGTTTACTATTGGGTAGAGGCGATTTTATAATTTTCGTCTTTTTCAAAAATTCACCATCAACAAAAACAAAATAAATATGCTCCCAAGTGCCGATATCATAGTTCATTATGAAGATTATTTTACTGTAATACTATATGTTTATTTAGAAGACAGAGCAAACCAATATTTACATTTGGATATGAACATATATTTTGTAACTAAAAAAGCTTAAGATATTATTGATAAAAGTGAAAATAAAAATAAAATGAGAGGCGCCTAGGCCTCACGGCCCTTACCAGCGGAGTGGCAAAAAGCCAACCTCCAAAGTCCCAAACCCAGAGAGAAAATTGAAAGCAGAAAACGTTTGCCCAACAGAAAACTTTGTTAAGCATACAATATTATATAGCCTGCCAGCTGCCACACCTCAAACTTACACCGAGCAGGGTTATATAGGGAATTTAGGTTCAAACATTTCATTTTCATTTTCATTTTCAAGTCCAGATTAATTATGAGTTTCAAAAATTGAAAACCCAAAACCGTTTGCGCGCCAAGATTTGGAAAATTCAAAAAAATTTGAATCTGAAAAAAAAATGGAAACTCTAGAATTTCCTTCTGAATCTGAAATTACAGCTTCATCAGCTCTTCTCAGTCTCTCATCATCAACTCAGAAATCTTCTACAACTAATTATTGTTTCATCTCTTCGGTTTCAACTCCATCTTCTTCGTCTTCTTCAAGGTTCTCTTCTTTAAGTTGAAATTTCTTCTTCTTTGCCGTTTCTCATGTGTGTAGCGTAAGTTTTAATTAAACCTTCGTTATGATTAACTTGTTGTGCAGGTTTAACAATGGAATTAAGAAGATCTTCAACAACAGCAGAAATGAAGAAGCTAAGAATAAGTCGTCGTCGTTCATCAGTGATTCAAAATCCGATTCTTCTTCAGCTTTGACAACAACTAATTATGAAGAAGCAGCTAATATTATTTCATCTGAAGATTCGGTATCACCAACACCTGATAATCCACTAAGATTTCTCTCAGTTGCAGCTAATTTTAATGAATTAAGTAACCTCAAGGTGATTATCGATGATTCTGTTTTCTCTGATCTCATCCTTAATATTTCAATTACTATTGCCGTCTCGATTAATTTCCGAGTGTTTGTTAAAATTAGATCTGAATGACGAATAATATCCTCATGAACGTTTTAGCTTAATTCAGTTTTTTTCAGTATTAGTACTCAAAATTGCATTAGATCTGAAAAAAAATCTTTCGCTTCTCTTTATTTTTGATTTTTCAAATCCGTCTTAGGATGTCTAATCTAATTTCGATCTCTTTCATCATCAAATTTGATCTTAATTTTATGATTTCTCTACGAATCGGACTGGAGAGCCTCTGTTAAGCCATTTCAAAGTTCAAAACGTAATTTCGACTTCTTTCTCTCTGTAAAGTAATAATTTATCTATACAAATTCATTGAAATCAATGTTTCTTTGTGAAATTATGATCTCTATTCAGTATTAAATCTTTGGTTCGTAAATCAATAATTTTAGATATCTCTGTTCTGAATTCAGTCTTATCAATTATTATAACTTCTGTTTTTCCGATTGGATGATTAATCCAGGTGGTGAAGAAAAGCCGATCAAAAATGTATAAGATCTGTGATATTCAAAACAAGAACTACAGGGCGGCGGCAGCTGTGGCACCATTAAAGGAAACTTCAAGGTCTGAGTCGGCTACATCAACAGTATCAAGTGAGCCGAGTGTGGTGAGCCGTCAGTCGTATGCTTTTGACAGGAGCTGTCATACTGCAAGAAGGAAAATAAGAGTGATGATGAAGAGGAAGCGTAGGATGATGACAACTCCTCCTCCTGAATCTCCTGACAATAATAATGTTATTGATGCTTCTATTCCCAGTCCCCGACCTAGTCCTGAATTATTAGTTATCCCATCAGCTTACATTATGCGCCGAGCTGAAGCCATACTCAAGGTTCTCTCTGACAATACTGCTGCTTCAGAGACTGAGATTCGTCAAGTACTTGGTGACAACCCTACCACCAGTAAAGCTCTAAGAATGTGCGTACAAATCACACAAGTTACTGCCAATTTCTTTGATTCACTAGAATATAGTATAGTTATGAACTGACATGTGTCATGTGATTGTGTTTTGACTTGTTGGATGATCTGATGATTTTGTTTGTAGGTTGTTGAAGGGAAAAGCAGTCAAGAGATCCGGTGCAGGAGGCTCTAGGGATCCTTATGTTTATATGGCACGTTACTGAACGATTCTTCTGTTTTACATATATTTACTTGTGGATGGATATTGTCATATCGTAGTAGTACTATTCACATTTTCTCCGTTCCACAACTGCCAAAGTTTCCTAAATTTTTATTCACGATATAGCTCCAATAATAGTGTGCAATGCATGTTTGGAAGACTGGGTGTGTACACATACAGCATATCATAATTGGACTGATCATCATCCCTAGCCCCTAGCTGCGCAGGAGTAGTGGTACTAGCTAGTACGTATAGCATGAGACTTAAATGCATATGCCTGTTCATAATTATTAAGTGCATAGAAGTTGTTGGAAATTTACAGCTGTTAGATTTTAACAATTCTAGAAATGAGATCAAAATCTTGTGGAAAAGTTATTTCTGCTATTTTATTTTGAGCTACCTTTCTTCAAAATTTGATTTATAGGTTGTCCGGGGATCCACTGATCAAATCTATGGCCATTGTTATTGATTGCAGTTTCAGTCTTATGTTGTGCTTAATCAGGGTAAAGCTGCATTTGCAGTTTCATAGTTCTGCATGCAATAACTTGCTAGTGGGTGATCATAATGAGAAAATATTGGATGATTTGCAGGTTATTGAAGGGGCAAGCAGCCGAGAGATCTGGCGCAGGAGGCCCCAGTAACCCGTATGTTTACATGGTGCGTATTTAGAAACTTTATTCACTTATTTGTGAGTTGGATATTTTATTGCACATAAACTCAGTTATATGTGTCCTGTTTACCGTGCAAGAATGTTGCATTATTATCATGCCTGCATGGGTACATATTTTACATGTCTTGGTTCAATTATTGATCATCAGCCCTATGACTCTTATCTAAAATACTTAGATGAAACCTAGCATTATATGCAGCTTGTACACATTTTAATTTGCTTTAACTTCCGCGCAGGTAAAAAAGATGCTGATGATGAAAAGAGAGCTAACATCTGTAGCTGGCTAGCTGGACCCGGCTTGGTCAATTTTTGGAGTATTGCTGCTCTCTGGCTATTTAAAAACAGTTATCAATTTAATTTTAGCTTGCCCTCTATATATACCACTGGTCCACTACACTTATTATACGTATACTATATGTAACGAAACAAGACTACACATACTACTTTAAGATTTTATTGGGTTATTCCCTACAGCTGCATTTCTTTAACCTGCCTAGATTGGGGTATACCCGGATTAATTGGGGTATACCCATTTTATTCCCATCCAAACTAGTGTACTAGGGGTGTCTAAAAGGTGTTAAAAGACCAAATTGCCCATATTAAAAAATCATGCCGACTAAATAGATTCAAAAAAATTTCAAAATCTTTCTTCAAAACTCTAACCATACATGATGAGATAAAAAAAAAAAAAAAAAAAACGAAGAATCAAAACGGATCGAAAGTCGGCAAGGTTTTTTTTGTCGACCTTGCCGACTAAAATATAGTCGGCAGGTTATAAGGTTGAATACCGTGCCGACTTTTCATCAACGAAATCGTAGTTACGGGGTCGGCACGGTATTCAACCTTATACCTTGCCGACTATATTTTAGTCGAAACGATATTCATCCTTATACCTTGCCGACTATAGTTTAGTCGGCGGGTTATGAAATTAATACCCTGCCGACTAATCATTTTTATTTGTATGTCAAAAATTCTATAGTCGGCAAGGTATTTTTTTATCGACCTTATGGACTATAAGATAGCCAACAAGGTAAGAAATCAACAAGATGCCGACTAGTGAAGCATTTACAACGAGTCTCTGTGTGTCAAAAATAATAAAGTCGGCATCTTCTTCATTCATCGACCTTAGGCCATAAGTTGTCGGCATGTTCTTCATCCATGAGACCTTCTTAGGTCAAAGTTAGTCGACATGTTCTTCATTAAATCGACCTTTTGACTTTTGATAGTTTCAAACCGAAAGTGTTGAATTCTTCTTTAATTTTGAGTATGATTTCATACCCAACTTTGCAATCCTCTTTTTAGAAGTGTTATGCTTTCATTTCCGTTGAAATAAATATTCTCGAAAGAAAATTTTTTCATCAAAAATCTTCCCAAATGAGTTCAATCAAAAACAAAATTTCATAACTTAAATTCATGATTTCAAAAGTTTTAATCTAAACTCAATTAATTAAGCTAATCGATTTTTTTAGTGTTAATTAAACAAGGGCATATTAGCCATTTAGAAAATACAAGGTTAAGGGGTGGCTTGGTTTTACTTCATTATGACCAGATTTTGTCTTATTGGGTATCCCCCAATTAGTTTGGGTATACCCCAATCTCGCCAGGTTCTTTAATATTGTTGTTAACGACATATACACTGTGATGAACAAGGAGGGTTGATGTGTACTCTTCAATGAACAATCGTTCGATTGAAGTTGTTAGAAAATTTGTTATAATTTTGATAAACTTCTGGTTAGGAACCACAATAAATCATGATTAAGGATCATGTTGGCCATTATCAATTCAATTAAAACGAGCTCATACACAGAGCCGCATCATTCACAAAGCTCATACACAGAGACGCATCATTCACATGAAAAGGAACCCGCATTTGGGAGTACTCCTATAAATTTGAGATTCCATAGAGAATAAAATAGAAACATTTTGAAGTAAAACTAAGAATCCCTCCCAATAATTTGGGACATATCTTGATCTTAAACAAGTTGAAAACTTATTCACGAAAAGTGGGCCCCGCTTGTGGATTTGTCGAGGGCTGGTTTTATGTGCTCTACCTATTATAGAGCGCTTTTTTTATCTTGTATTTTTTCTTTTGCTAAGATAAAAGATTTCGTTTCATAAAAGAGATTAAAGATCTAGGAGAAAGTCAGGTTTTTCACCTGTCCATTCGCCCATTACATTATTTCTCCTACAATGTTTTGCTGCTTTACTAGCTATGGAGATAAAAATTCTATTAACATAATCAACTCTTGAGAAAGAAAAATTATTTAAAAGAAACCGACAATCATCTAAAATAGTTTGATCATAATTGATGGTTATTATTCTTCATATAAGTGATTGCACTCTTTGCATCACTGCGAACACAAAATGTGGTTATGCCTTTGTTCTCCATCCATTTGATTCCTTCTAGTAAGGCAATGCTTTCTGCTTCTTCTACCGATCTAGCTACTCCTTTGATGAGCTTGCATCCTTCAAAAGACCCTGTCAAATCAGTTAATACAAGACCAGAGCCTTCTTCATTAGTATCAGAGTCATAGATAGCATCACAACATAGAACACGACAATGTTCAGGTAGGCCAATGTTATTTGGTGATTGTATAGGTGCAACATATTTGTCTAGCGGAATAATTGGCGCTGGCATACAAGCATTTATATCTGCTAAGAGTTTCAAAGCATGATTGGCAGTGCTCAATGGTGTCATAGTTTTATTTTGAAAGGTCTTGAAACATCTATCCCTCCATATGCACCATGCTGTGACAAATATTGATTGTTTGATAGCAATACTATGACTACTCTTCCACCATTCATCAAACCAAGTCCTAATACTTGTGTCACTAAGATCCTTTGAAGTTACATAGTGACCAAAGGGAGTATTTTCCCAAAGAGTTTTTGCATAATCATAGTGAATAAAAAGATGTTCAGCTGATTCATCAGAATTAGCATCACATAAGCAACAAGAATCTACTTGGTTTCTGTATTGTAAGAGTCTGACTCCAGTAGGTAAGACATTTTCTATACACTTCCATAGGAAGAGTTGTATCTTAGGAAGAGTGTGGAAGCTCCGTATGGCTTAATAGGTAGGTTGATTGGGATGGGATTCTGTAAATAGTTTATCTCACCAGAGAGAGCTTTATAACATGTTTTCACGAAAAATTCACCATTCTTAGTATGCAACCATACCAATCTGTCATCCCTTGTGAGGGGAATTCTAATGTTGGCTATCTTCTGGGCATTGCCCAAAGTGAAAAAACTATTAATAAGTTCTATATTCCAAGTCCTAGTATGAGGGTCTATGAAATCAGACACAAGCATATTAGGATTAGGGTAACAATAACAAAGAGGAGAGGATGCTCCAGGAATCCAATTGTCAGTAAAAGCATGAATACTAGACCCATTCTTGACTTCCCAAATAGAATTTTTCCTAATGATGTCTAGACCAACAACAATACCTTTACATAACCAAGAAGAATCTAGAGGTTTTCTAGCATGCAAGGGATGAAAATTCTTGAAATATTTACATTTCAAGATTTTAACCCACAACTCAAGTTGAGGAGTTAATAAGGGCCCAAGTTAATTTGGCTATTATTGCCCTATTAAAGATTATAAAGTCTTTAAAGCCAAGACCCCCTTTGAGCTTGTGAGAACAAACATCTCTCCAGTTTTTAATGTAAATACCACCTGGGTTATTCTTTTCCTGTCAGAAATCCCTTTGGATTTTTCCATTTTTTGAGTTATGGAGTCTGGAATGAGAAAGGTACTCATATGGTAAACTGGAGAAGATTTCAAGACATTCTGCACCATTATGGATCTACCAGCTTGAGAAAACTGCTTTCCTCTCCATTGTGCAGTTCTTTTACCAAAATGACCAAGTAAATGACTAAAATATTCAGTTTTATTTCTATGAATGAATAAAGGAATGCCTAGATATTTCTCCCTTAGATCGATTTTCTTAACTGCCAAAGCATTAATAAGCGATACAACAAGATTAGGATGTACATTCTTACTGAAAAAACGGCCTGATTTGTCAAAATTGATTACTTGACCAGAAATAATACCAAAATCTTTGATCAAACCCATCAAATTACTAGCTTGTTCATGGGTAGCCTTGACAAATATGAGGCAGTCATCGGCAAAGAGTAAGTGTGAAACACTTGGTATCTCTTTTGATGATGTGAACCCCTTGAATTAGCTTGTTGTTTTCAGCGTGTACAAGATATCTAGTTAACGATTCCATACATAAAATAAATAGGTAAGGGGATAATGGGCCCCCCTGTCGCATACCTCTAGTTGGTTTGAAAGAAGGACAAGGGGATCCATTAAGCATGATAGAAATATTGGTGGTGCTAATACATTGATAAATAAGAGCACACCAGTTATCTGAAAAAACGAAAGCATTTAAGAATATCGATCATAAAAGACCACTCGACTCTGTCGAAGGCCTTAGACATATCAAGTTTAAGGCCCATGACTCCATTTCTATCTTTTTTCCTTTTCCTTTTCATAGTATGAACTATCTCTTGCGTTATGACAACATTATCAGAAATGTGTTTCTTAGGAACGTACGCAGCTTGATAAGGAGAGATTAGTTTACTAAGTAAAGGCTTCATCCTATTTACAAGAAATTTAGAAATAATCTTGTAACTAGTACTGCACAAGGAAATTGGCCTAAAGTCAGTTGGAGATAAATGACTGTTGACTTTAGGGATAAGTGATAGAAAAGTATGATTAATAGACTTAAGTAAATGCTTTGATTCGAAAAAAGACTTGTCAATATTCCAAACATCAATTTCAAGCAACTCTAAATTCTGTTTGTAGAAGTCCGGGGGGAAACCATCAGGTCCAGGGGCTGACCAAGAGGCCATCTGTTTGATGGTTTCCCTTATTTCCTCAAGAGAAATAGGTCTTAGCAAATAACTATTAAGAAACTGCAATGATACCGGGTTCGATACAATTAAGAAACTCAGTATTACGAAATGGATGAGATGTAGAGCTTATGCTTTTAAAGTGGGTAATCTAAGAATCTCGATGTGGTTAAAGTGTTTCCTTCTATTGATATAAGTATGATAGAAGTTGGTATTTCTATCATCACTTTCTATACAGTCTTGTCTAGACTTTTGGGCGTAGAATTTTTCTTGAACCTTCTTCGAATGTTCAAGATCTAATTCCACTCCCATGACCTCCTCAACATTCTGAATAGATGGAGATTGACTATTTAAATGTTGTAGTTGGTCAGAAAGAGACTTGACTCTTTGATCTACATTCCCAAAATGATGTAAATTCCAATTTTTCAAATCATGTTTAACATTTATGAGTCTATTAGTAAACTAAAATGCAGGCGAACCTCTAACATGTTTTGAATAAGCATTTTTTATGATATCTTTAGATGTGGGATCAGAACTCCAACACCTAAAGTATCTATAAGGTTTGTGGTCTTGATTGCTATTTTAGTTTATTACAAGCACTATTGGTATATGATCTGAGCCAATAACATCTATGTGGTAAACCTTTGAAAAGAAATAATGTTCAAGCCACAAACTGTTTCCCATGACCCTGTCTAATCTAGCTTTAATTAAGTTCTCACCACTTTGTCTATTTGACCAA